>VXAZ01004961.1:0-28185 GCA_013399875.1 Gymnorhina tibicen | reverse complement strand
ACAGCGCCCGGAGCCCCTCACAGCCCCCGGCAGCGCCCGGAGCCCCCCGCAGCCCCTCATAGCGCCCGGAGCCCCTCACAGCGCCCGGAGCCCCTCACAGCGCCCGGCAGCGCCCGGAGCCCCCCGCAGCGCCCAGCCCCGGCCGAACCCGCGGCTCCCGCGCCCTCTGCCGGGCACTCCGGGCTGCCGGGCGGCCCCGCGCTCTCTGTCTCGGCCCGGCCCCTCCGTTAAGGATTTACCCCCGCGGAGACTCCGCTGCGGCCCGCAGGGCTCTCGGGGCTCCTCCTGCCGCCCCCGGGCCGTGCCCGGCACCGCCCGTGGCCCCGGGGGCTGCGCGGTGGCACAGCCCTTGTGCCACCCGCTGCTGAATAGTCGCGGAACCAAACCGCAGCAGCCCAGGCTGGTTTGGGGCTAAAGGGACCTTAAAGTGCATCCCATCCCATTCCACCCCCTGCCGTGGGCAGGGACACTTTCCACTGGACAGGGTTGCTCCAAGCCCCGTTCAGCCTGGCCTTGAATACTTGCAGGGATGGGGCTGCCACCCCTGAATCACAGCCTTTCAGTATCACAAATGATCTGTGTAGTTTTACCTTCGCAAAGGCCCACAGCTGTCAGGGAGAGAGGACCATGAATGACAGCGGGAGAGTGCAATGGAAACTTGATTTTCCCTGTCTCAACAGTGTCTTCATGTTTCATAGTGGTTGTACCCCAACTCTAATTATCATTTAATCACCCTGAAAAACGCAGCTCAGTCAGTCCCGTTTGAGGGACCTCAATGCATAGGTTAATCCACACACTCAATAGTAACTTTTGGATGTAGCTATTACTGCTTTTGGCAACAGACTGTCACTACACTCTTCAGTAGAATAACAAGAAGATTAAAGGTTACGTGATATATTAATAATCTAGACTTCAGTGTTTTCTCTTTGCACAGATCTCTTGCTTTTGCTCTTCTCAGAGACGTGTTTTTGGGAGTCCTTCACCACACTTCGCAACACTGAGCTCCACATCTGTGGAGGACTTAATCCCAAAACAATGTGTACAAAATAAATAAATGTGTTTGCACTTTTGTGTTGCTTGAAAGCATTTTCGGGTTGTGATTCAGGTGGTGGCTGCCCCTGGATCCCTGGCAGTGCCCAAGGCCAGGCTGGACAGGGCTTGGAGCAGCCTGGGACAGTGAAAGGTGTCCCTGCCCATGGCAGGGGGTGGAGGTGGATGAGCTTTAAGGTCCCTCCAACCCAAACCATTCTGGGATTCTGTTATTTTTCCATCTTGTTTCCATCAACAGTTTATGTGAAACATAGAGAGTACGTGCACGTATAAGGCAAGATGAAGTAAGAGAGGGAGACAGTGTGCAGGGCCACCTGCTGTGAGAGTATCACCTCAGAGATAAAATTAGCAATGTAATCCTGTCTTATGATGTACTTGCTTGGGTGGATGTGTAAACCGACCTGAAAAGCGTTTCTTCTACACGTTTGAGTAAATATTTCACTTTGCTGTAAGTCCAGTGATATTATTGTGACTATTTTATTTTGTGTAATAGCAGTAAAATCATAAGTGAGAGGAGTTATCTAGGAACTGGGAAATCTGACCTGGAGGAAGGTAGTTGTCTCATAAATCAGAGCTTTCCTTTTTATACCTAGATCTCATTTAAGTGGTTCTACACTGTTTTCCCAGGTTTGTAGTCACCTTTTGCATTGTAAGTCCATTGAATGACCTGTGAATAACACCTGATACAATTCTTCAGTTTTAGAACTGTCTTTTGAATTGGAATTTTCATATTTCTCTGCTGCCTTTACCTAACATTTCACTACATTTTGTCCTTTACTGGCAATTTTAGGTAACTGTGGAGCCAACAGGAAAAGAGAGACTGTCAGAAGTAGAGATGATGAAAGAGGACAGGGATCACAGGTGGGCTGCTGCTGTGGGATCTCATTAAGCAGCTAAATGTGTACATTTCTCTCACAACTGTAACACTGCTGGCATAGTGGAGGTCTGCCAAAGGCTTTGACTCTGCTTTTGTGATTGATTTGTGGTGGTAACAGCATTATGCTTAATGGACAGAAAAGAATATGTATATGTATATGTATATGTATATGTATATGTATATGTATATGTATATAAATATCTAAAAGCAGAATGTATAGAAAGTCTTTAATAACATTTAGTAACTTGTAAAGTTACACAAAGCTAAAGCCTTCCCTGCAGTGTTTCAATACAAGCTGAAAATAAAGCGGCATTAATTGATTTTTATGATCCAAACTATGAGAAGAGCAAAAAGCAAAAGGAGAAGCTGGAAATGCCCAAAGCCAGCTGGGAATCCAAACACATAGTTTGTATTAAATGAAAATTGAACCTTAGGTTTTAGTCAGCTTTAAGTTTTAGGATGATGTGATGTTTGATTCTGTCGCTGTACCACTGAGAACAGTGCAGTGTAAGCAGTGGTCGGACATTCTCATGAGGGCATTTAGACACTTTTCTGCCTGATCTGATAAACCTGTACCTAAGGTCACGGGACAGGTGGATTTGCTACGTCTGCAGTGAAGTAGCCGTGAGGCAGCTCCTGCAGTGCGAGAGAAGTAAGCTGCCAGAAGCCTAGAGATCCTGTTCTACTTACCTAGAAAGCTTGTTCTTATCTTTAAATGGCAATCATAGTTCAGCAGAATTTTCCAGAGAACGTGGGATTCTTCATTTTGTTGAAACAGGAGAATGCCAAGCCTAGAGACATGAAGATTGCTCGTTTAGTCATTAGCATCCCACCTACTCTGTATTCTTTCCTTGGAAATGGCAAATTATTTCAGCCTGTTGGTTAACTCTCCCAAAAAGTCACCCTCAGTTAGCACAAAGCCTTGTCTTGACTAAAATACAGTGACATGGCCTGTTTGAACAAACACGTCTGGCACTGATGCCTGGAACTAGCTAAACTCTGCAAAGCACCAGAAGAAATCAGTTCCTCAGCTGAATAAAGTGTCATTAATACTGAGGAGTGCAAATGTAGGAACAGATACAAGGGGCAGCCAGCAGAGCTCTGATGCCTGCAAGTGGATACAGCAAAGCAGAGGCTGGTTGCACCAGGAATCCAAACCCTTCAGGAATTAACCCCCTCTGGAATCAAATAGGTAAATAGTGTTATGTTATCCATATGGAAATAAAACTTAGGTATGTCAGTGACAGCTTCTCAAATGTGAACATTCAGAACTTCCCCCAAAGAGTATGCTTACATTAAGAATTTAATTAAGAATTTAATTAATATTTATTAATTATCTGAAGCTGCTCTTTGTTCTTCAGTCAACTAAAATCATGCCAGCTTCCTCCAGTTCCTCCTACAAAATGTTTTGCCAGATGCTCCATTTGGTGGCACATTTTTGTGTGCTGACACTTGGGAAATGCATGTGTCCCTTTACTCATACTTCACAGACTGAGATTTCTAGAGCCACCTCTGTAGTGGCTGAACAATAAGAAACCAAGGAGTGCTGCTGTGGGGCTGGTCCTTGCTGTGCGACTTGGCCCAGACAGGTAACCAAGGGCAACCATCGGCCCACAGCCGAAATGCAGAGAGTAGATTTATTTCATTGTATAATATATATTTCATTATAGCTGACCTTTGAGTCTTTCTACCCTACATTTCCAATACAGATTCCCGCTGAAGGGCTGCAATTCCCAGGAAGTCAGCCCCGTTCTGCTGGGGCTCTGTCGGGGTCTGCTCTCACCAGCACGCCAGTGAGTGTGTCAGTGTGCCTGCCTCCCTGGCCCTGGGCAGGGCTGCTGGAGCAGTGGCACTGGACACCAGCTCTTGGCACCCAGGGAACCCACAGGGATCCATTTTTGGAGGTTTTAAACCCCCCAGTTGCAGCTGCAGGCTGGGGAAGCTGTGGGTGCTTGTCCCCTTTGGAGTTGAACTTCTCCCAGCACACCAAAGAAAGGTGTGCAAAGGAGGATTTGAGGCTCCACAATCTGTTGAGGTTTTTAAGTAGCCGAGGTATCTTAGTGGCTTTTCCCACATTGTGTACAAATCTTTTGAAGTCCCATTTTTATTTCTTTTTTTTTCCCCCCACAAACTTAGAATCACAGACTGGTTTGGGTTGGAAGGGACCTTAAAGTTCATCTCATTCCACCCCCTGCCATGGGCAGGGAGACCTTCCACTGTCCCAGGCTGCTCCAAACCCTGTCCAGCCCGGCCTTGTGTCGCTGCCGTGGATGGGGCAGCCACAGCTTCTCTGGGCAAACTCCAGACCTGTATATAAAAGTGAAGTTTGTTTGCTGAAATGGCTGGATACACTTCTGTTCGTGCAGGTGATTTTTTTTTATACTAAGAAACCATACGTGTAGTTTTAAGGATACTTTGTTTCTAAATAATTGGGAGGTACTTTTAATTAATCCGTAGCTTCGTTAATGGTAGGGACTTTTTAACAAAACATGCAGGGAAGTGATAGGAATAAATGAAAGCCCTTTTTTTGTCAGTGCTTGAAACGGATTTGGAGATGAGATCTATTTTTAAGATAGAATAAGAGATTCTATTCTATTTTATTTACGTTTTTTATTTATCTAGTATTTACTTAAATCAACAAAATCTTTGTTTTTTAGTTGATTACATTTTCTAGTTGATTACATTTATATGAACTTATTTTTGTTAGGTTTTGAGATATTACTTTTAATGCAGTTAATTTATACTTGCTGAAGATACTTCAGTGACATTCTGTGCTTTTACTGGGTGAGAAGAAATGTTTTGTGCAGATAACAATGATAAGCCCAGGTAACAGTGGAACGTTTCTATCTAATTCTCTTTTCATGGCATTTCAAAATCACTGTATCAGTTTAACTGTAATTAATCTCACTTCACAAAATTATCTGTTTACTTGTGTGATGCATGTAGACACACACAAATAGATACATATTTGCTCATTAACGACAGGAAATGAGGTGAACAGGAAGAGCAGAGCTGGAAGGTTCGGTTATTAAAACATCAGGCTGGTGCGGCCTGTTTGCCTCAATCCCTTTAAAGGCCGGGCAGACGCAGAAAGCAGTTTAGGGATGATTATCTGCATCGTCCCGAGGCACTCCCTGCACAGCCTTAGGTTAAGAAAAGATCGTTGCTGGCTCCTCCCAGATTACCATCCCCGATCCGATTAGCCACAGGAAACACCATGGGAATTCAGGCTCTCCTCTGTAAAACGTGACTCCCCCACAACGTGTTTCTTATGGCTGATACTGCAACAATGAAGGGATCAGCAGTCATTCATTCTTTTTGCAGGGTAACAGGTAAGGTGCAGCTCTGAAATTATTAAAACTATTAAAACTTGTGTAAATTGACTATGGCTTTGACTGTATTAGATTTAAAAAGAGTTCCTTTAACTTGCAGAGATAATTTTTAAACTTGCACTTCTGAGTGCTGTCAGAATGCTGACAGTTACTGGCAATATTTCATTATTCTGCACGTAGGCAGTGTTACGAGTCTGAGAGTCTCTTGGTAAACACGATGTTCATGATCAAGGGTCTCAGAGTCACCATTTTTGTTTGTAGAACAGTTAATATGTTCACTTCATGCCATCTCCTCGATGAGTCTCTCTAGTAATTACTGCCTGCCAGCCTGTTCAAGGTAGTTTAAAATAACTTCTGTTAACTCTTGGGTTAGCGCTACCACAGAAAGAGGTGATTTAAATAACATGACTCAAGTCAGTTGAGAGACTTGTCCATCAGTTTAGCTTGCAGTTTCTTGCTATTTATGTCAAAAAATCTATGAATAGCAAACACTGACTCACCAAACCAACACCTACATAACCTTTTAATGAATTATATTCTCTTGTCTCTTTTGTACATGAAAGCAGTTAGAGTCCTCTGTAAATATCAAACTTGATGATTAAATGACATTCGCCTTTTGTTAAGACAGGTGGGGAATATTTTTTTCCCAAAGAGGGTAAAATACATCTAGAAATAACAAATCCGTTCTGGTTGTGGTTCTAGTGAAACCCCTGGAGTTTTACAGCAGCTGTAGTATCATTCTGCTACGTAAATAGTGTATAACTAAACTATATGAAAATTTGTTACAATTTTTGCCTAGTTTTCTCTCTGTCCTTTATCCATGTGTTCATTTGCTTTTCCAATATTTTGGTGTTTGCTTACACGCAGTAAACATTTCGTATTTCAAATAATTGAGCTTTTTAACACAGCTCAGGAATTGAGGAGTATGCCTACTGAAATATGTGTCCTCAGTGCTAAAACTGCCTTCCGGACTGTGGTTAAATTGTAGCTTAAGCATTCATGAAATATCTGTTACCAGCGAGCTTTTCCACTGATACAGGCATTAGAACAACAACCTTTGCATCTTGTCTCATTAATCATAATAATGAAGTTTAGCAAAAACCCCCAGTTACCATCATTTTTTACAAACCTTTAGAAATGCTTTGTCATTCCTGGCAATGTTAAAATTAGATAGTCTGTGGTAATTTCAAACACAATTTCATTTACCAGTGCTTCCTGTACTAGTGACTAACTATGTCTCAGCCAATTTAGAAGATTTTTTGCTAGGAACTCTCATGATCTGCCAGTCTTAAAGCATCAGATTCAAAGCCTGAATTGAGAGACAAAGTTATAATTTAGTAGCTCTTAACCACTTCATTAAATATAACCAGGCCTCTCTACACTATCCTATTTTTACTTAGTCTTAATCATCGAAGTTATCTTTAGTTATCTGCCTAAAACATCTCCATTAGTGCAGTTTACAGGATTTTGCATTTTGGCAGTGAAACTTTATCACGTGTGATCTTATATTTAGACATTCTGTTGATTTCTGTGGGACTGCTCACAAAAGCAAAGCTTCTCAAGTACTTGTAGCATTAGGCCACAGGAAATTTTAGAGGTGTTACCCATGTGCTTAGGTACCAAGCTACCCTGGCCCCTACCTGCAGCGAGTTGACTATGTTCCTTCAAAACTTTGGCTGCTGGGTAGTTACTTGCACATGACTGCAACAGGGAGAGAACAAATTCACTTTAGAAGACAAGAAAACAGTAAAAATAACCTCAGAATTTCATGTGACAGGCCTAAGCATCATCATTTTGCCTCTATTGTGTGAATATATTTGAGGTTTAAAATAATTTTTCCCATATACTGATATTTTAAAACGGAAAGCTTACTGTTTTTCTTTCATGTTAATACATACACATAATCTTTTTAAGTGTGTGGTCTGCTGCGGCATTCTTGTTTAGCAAAGCCACAGGAATTAAAGATTTGGGCCATCACTATCAGTGGATAGGTGCACAGGTGCACGGTGGGGAGCCTTACAAATGGGATTACTGTCCGTGCTGGCAGCTATACTGCACTAACTGGAATCCTTCCAGCTGGGAATGCAAGCTCTTCTCTCTGTTTGAAAATGTGTTCTGAAGTAAAAGGTAGTAATTGCATTCATTAAATAACCACCCTAATTGCTGAGATAGAGCAAGACCAGCATCTTGTCTCCTCACATTTTGGCTGTACAGCTGTTTTCTGGCTGCTGCAATATCGGACATTGCTCCTCTCATTTCAGTCTGGGGCAGAAATTCAGACCAGCCACTGGAAGCCACTGGTTTCTAGATCCCGAAGTACCAGAAAGGAATCTTTTTTGTGACAAGGCAGAGTTGTTAATTTGCAAACCCCACTGCTGCTTTGGCGGCTCCTGAGCCAGTGAGGAATGCTGCCTGTGGAAGGCAGCCTTTGGAAGGAGCATGGAACCAGCTCCTTGGGATCCCTGATGTCCCAGTTGCCCAGCTGTCCTGCTGCCTGCGTGGCACTCTGCTGCTCCAGCAGACCTTACAATGAGAGGTGCCTTTATTCCAGAGGAGATGGCCGTGGGCGAGAGGCTTCGCTGCTCGGGAGAAGGTGGATGCCCGGAGCGAGCTCGCCCCGCGGCACGAGGTGCCCACGCCGCTTCCCCTGCGGGAAAGCCACCCTGGCGAGTGTGAGGCAGCGAGTGGGACTTGGCAGCTGTCGTGTTAGCAAACGCAACACGTGAATCGAGTGCAACAGGAAACAGAAATCCCTTCTGGTAGAAATTGTTCAGCTCAAAAGAGGGGGCAAAGAAAAGGCAACTCAAAACCGCATACAGACATCGAACCGCGTATCAAACCCATGCCTGGAGGGGACCTCCTGAAATAGCCCCTGAGCGCTTGGCACCAGGATTCCAAGAGATTCCTTGGGCAGCGTGGTCCTGCTCTTTCCTCCTGCCGGCCGAAGCACGGGCACGTTTGGCGGTGCTTTGGTGTCAGAGCCGGGGTGCTCCCGCTCGCTGGATGGCAGCGCTGCCTGTGCGGGAGCAGGGATGGAGCTCACCGCAGGGAGACACCGCTCCTCTCCTCCCGCCCGGAGCCGGGATTAAAGGGCAGCCTCTCTGCTGTCATGGCAATAGGAATGCACGGCAGAGGTAAAGCGGCAGAGCTGATTAAGGCGATATCGTGATCGCCACAAGGTACGTGACTCGGATCCCTCAGGCAGCGCACGGGCACCGTGACCTGGAACAGCGCTCCAGGCTGTGCCTTCCGCAGCCGCCGAGCGTTCGCGGCATGAGCAAAAGGCTGAAGAATGTCTTTAAAATGAAGAATATCTGGTACAGAGACGACGCAGGAGAGAGCTGTTGCTTTTACCTAAGCACTGTTTTTACTTCTAGCACCCTTTTAATCGGTGCAGGAACGTAATGTCCCTCTCTAGGAACATCAGCACTGAGCTGTCCCAAATTCCCACGTTAATCTGTTTGAGGGAGTGCAATATAACTCAGCAAAGTCATTTGTCACAATCTTACTAACCCTTTTTTTCAGAAATAAATACAAGGGAATTGCTCCCATTGATCACTGAGCAATTTCAAACAGCTGTCAGTCAAGTTTAGCAAACTGAAAGGCACAGACAAAATACTCAAGTCAGTTGGGCAGCACAGGAATTATGGATTTGGTGTACAAATGAAATAAAATCAGTTAGACAAGAAAGAAATAGATAGCTCACCTCTGCCACTTAGAAGAATCTTGCTAGTATTTTGTAATATTCTAGGTATATTCTCTTCTGCATTAACCTCCATCTCATCCCTTCCCAGTTAAGAGTTCTTATCAGCCTGATGCCTGAGTAAAAAAAAGAAAAGGAAAATAATTTTAGATGATAGAAATATCCCTGATATTTTGTCTCTTTTTTTTAAACACTTGAATACAAGCAAATAGGAAAACTAAATAGTCATAGTGGTGGTGATTCTGCTGCCCATATGATGAGATGTCTTTTTCAAATGTTATCTGGACAAACTATTAAGAATTTTTAAGAGAACTTTCTGAGAAGTAGAAACCAACAATTTTTGTTAATTCAGCACTATTAACTCTAAAAAAGAAATTCTGGGGATAAAATGAAGTTATTTCTTTAGGTACAAAGTTTCCTCTGATAATGGAAGCCATCAATTACTGATTTCAAAGTCCATTGAAGAAAAAATAGAGGTTTTGGAGCTTCTCCAAACAGAATGCAATTATATGAAGGTACTTTATTAAAGGATTGACTTTTCAGAATACAGAGTCAGATGGTCAAGTAGCTGAGTAGAAAATGCTCCAGATACTCTTTTAATCTTTATTTATTCTTAATTCATATTCTCCTTAATGTACTTACATTAGAAATACATTTCTGAGCGCCTCTGAAGTTTCAGAAGGCTTTTTGTCTTTCACTGACAAATGTAATTCTCATCCCTTTGACAGGGCTGCTGCAGCACTATGAAAGGGTTCTTAATGTGGGTCTGTGATCTGTTCCCACCATTAGGCATCTTGAAAAGAACAGAGCTGTACTGGGTGACTTTGTGGAATAAAGTCCATTAGCACTGTTGGAAGAATAATTTATTCAAATATGTGGTAGATAATGTAATATCTGAATGAATAAATTTTATTTAAATATTTACTACAAAAATAATTATGCAGAATTAGAGATAAAAGCTGGACAATGAACAGCAAACAGTTAGCACCACACAGGCCTGTTGTATCACCTAATCCCCACAAGACTCTTCGATTTTTATATGTTTTTTTTTAGCAAATCTGTCTTTTAAAACCCTATTTATGCTGCTGAATCCTAATACTGGTTTTGCAGGTTTGGGAACCCAAGGTTTGTCTGTTTTGCAAAGCTTCTATAGTTAATGATACAGCAGAGATGTACTCAGTTTGGTACAAAAAAAAGCTTTTTTTTTCGTTATGCTTGCAGCTATTTTCCTATAGAGACAAGAGAAACAGAATGGTGATCTTATACTGAGTAAGAATTTCCACTCAAGAGCCGTGTAAAGGGTTTATTTAAACATCACAGTGACTGATTATTGTGTTCGTATTTACAGCTTTCCTTGATCTTTCTGTCAGATAGAAGGTCTTCAGAGCAGGACCTACCTTGTATTAGAAATAACATTAGACAAAAAATCTGTTTTCTGCTTAGAGAGACTCCTGGGTTCAGTTTTCTTGTTAGAGGAGTATCATCACAGATGTGCTTTCAAACCCCAAGCATGGAGGGAAGAGAGCAGAGAGGGCACGTGGATTGTAGACAATCTGTCTATCAAGTACCAGCCTGACTGCCCAAATCCTGAGCAATTCCATAACCAAGTGCCAGATACTTGGCTTTATTTTGTGTTTTTTGAGCTTCTGTTGTAGATTTTTCAGTGAATGTTTTATTGTTTCCACAGGTACTGCAATGGCTGCAGGAGTTTTGCTGCAAAATGAGCTACCGTACTCCTCGCTGATAGAGAGCAGTGTCTATCTGGCAGATATGAGTGCAGGTAAGAATTTGTCCTGATGTGCCATTCATAATAAATGACTAGAACAATTCTGGAAAAAAATCCACAGAAAATTTAAAAAAACCCCAGAAATATTATCTGTGTTAGAAACATCAAATGTCTACAACAAAACCAGACTGCATTATTTCATCAGCATATCGTGGTCATAATACGTTGATCTTTTCTGTAATTTTCATTTTGTCAGATCTCTTAATGGAAGAAACGATGCCATTTTTGTGTTGAGAAACTGCCTAGCTCTCTGAAACACAAACCTGCCTTCAACGAAACTCCCCTTTCTAATTATTTAAACTTTTACAGGATGCAATTCTTTCGTACCGTTTTGGGTGAGTGTTTGTTTGCAAACCTGCTAGATTCAGTAGGAAAATAATGATGTGCAGCATTTTGCTTTCCTCATTTCTGGCTCCATTATCATTTGATATATACTGAAAAGAAGTTTCTGGGAAGAGAAAAATAATTAAATATAAGAAAGAAATATAGTTAATTAGAAAATATTTTTCACATTTCTTGGATACAAGTAGCACTTGAAATAGCCTTTTTCATCTCCTTTCTCTCCCACCCAACACCCAAAATAAAAGCGTATTTACGTTTCCTCACCTGTTGATATAATTTGTTTCATCAGTGATTCACTGATGAATGAAGAGCCAAGGTTTTGAACGTTTTCCTTTCCTCACACGATATCACTGCTGGTGTTTCACGCCTGGTACCCACAGCAAACGTTGCCACATCTCTGTAAGAGCTGGGGAGCAGCAGTCAAAGTTCAGGCCCTCAATTCCTGGTCAGTGCCTGGAAGCAGCAGGTTTTTGCCTGGTGAATTTGTCCCAGAAGGGAACTTCCTCTCATGGAAATTCCTCTGTACAAGCTTTGTAGTACAAGAAGAAACATAGACTGACAATACTATGTATTGTAGGAAAATGCAATGGGATTAATTTGTTTATTGACAAAGTTAAAGTGGATTTTCTTGATTTCCCCAGCCTTCCTCTTTCAGTGCAGTCCAATGCACAGACATTGGGATGACAGAGGCTTTTTACATCACTATAATGCATTCTCCACGCAATTGCTTCTCCGAGTGCTGCAATTTTCCCAGGCACCTCGTTCTCCTGCTCAGCACACTGGAAGCAAAGTGGGAGGCAATTTGCCACCTCATACCTACCTTCAGAAGCCTGAAGCACTCAGCTGACACACCTTCTCCTCCACATGATCTGCTTTCTCTCAGGCTGCAGGGTTAACAGCTTTGCTTCATAAAAAAGCTGTGCCCTGAAAAAAAATCAGCCTTTTGTTTGGAATAACAAATTGTGTTTTGTTAGGAGATGTGAATGGTCCAGGCAAACAGTCTACAATTCATCATGTACTGAAGCATTTCAGCAGGAACACACTAATCCCAATCATTACACAGCTAATGATGCATTTTGGAGCAGCGAAGTGGAGGAGGAGAGGTGGTTGTGGAATGAAGAACCAAGAGGTGGGGGAGTATAATGTGCTTCCTTACAGATCTCTCAGGAGGCAGAGCCTCCAGCTACATTTTGATTGTTCTGTTGAATCGAGTATTTTGTGTCTTAGTGAGTTCTGAATGCCTGTTATTGAGCAGGAACTAAATACTCCCATTGTTTATGAAAAACATTTTGGTTCTTCCCAGCGCGTTTTGAAAATTACCTACTTGAAATGCAACTATTTTCATCAAGCGGCGGAACAGTTTGTCCCGAGCAGCCGCAATCCCTGTGGAAGGGAGCAGCCCGGGGCTGGCTGGGAGCAGCGCCTGCATCCTCCGTTACCATGGCGACAGCTCAGCCCGGGGGACCAGCTGCCGGAGCGCGCTCGGGGATGCTCCGCTGCCCGCAACTTCAGCGCTGAGCAACTTCCCCTCCGCTCAGAGCGCCCCGGGCAGCGGCGCCGGGCGGAGCTGGGGCCGGGCAGCCATGCAGCCTTCCCCCCGCAGGCGCTCGGCCGTCAGCATCTTTAGCCATTTCTTCCAGGGGCGGAGGCATTCCTCCTCCGATCCCCTTCTCCGCCTCAGCCAGCGGCGCCGCAGCTCCGTGGTGGAGCTGCTCTCCTCGTCCACGCACCGGGTCATGGTGGCTCTGTCGTCGCTCAGCCCCGAGGAGCTGGATGCAACTTTTCCTGAAAAAAAAAGTAAAGTACTTTTCATTGAGACTGTTGGCAGTTTTGAGTATCTTCTCGGTATTACTATACTTTTGTTCTGTTAACTGTATTTTTTTTGTGTGGATAAAATAGTGGGGTTTCATTTTCTTCCTGTATTTTGTATTCTATATTTTGTTCATTGATTCCTTATTCCAGTGTTAATACATGCTTTTTACTCTAACAGCTCAGCTACAAACAACAGGTGGAATAGAAGCACACATTCATGCATACACCAAGGATATGTTAACTGTGTTGGATTTCAGGTTGAAGAGGACCGTGACTTTTTTTCAGCTGCGAAGGATGTCACTCACCTCTAACTTCATCAGAAAAAATAACTGGCAGTAATGCAGACAGTTTTTTCCCCTCAGAATCCTTACTTGAAGAATGAGCCTGGAATGCACGTTCCGTGTATTTACGGCGTTCCTCAGCCCGTGGTGAGGCTGAGCAGGTGCTTTGCAGGCGGAGTGCGCAGTGAGCTCCCTCGCTAACGCGGCTTTGCCTGTGTCGCAGGGAGCTCGGGGCGCCCGACGGCCAAGTACACCAAGGTGGGCGAGCGGCTGCGCCACGTCATCCCCGGGCACATGCAGTGCTCCATGGCCTGCGGGGGCCGCGCCTGCAAGTACGAGAACCCCGCGCGCTGGGCCGAGCACCAGCAGGCTCTCAAGGGGCTCTACTCCTCCTGGTGAGCAGCGCAGCGAGGCGAAATAGTTGGGTTTTCTGGAAAATCAGCTGCTAAGTGTAAAACATAATGAGAATGTGATTTGGAATTAGAAGTTGACGTAGTGGCTGTTGTACACGGCCCAGGAAAGACGACGAAAGGTTTCTGTTGACTTACAGTGAATTTGGTTCAGCTCCAAAAGAATAAATACCTATCTGTCATGAATTACAAAAAAAGCTGTTCTGGGCTACTAAGGATTAGGATGCAAATTAATTAAACATGTTAATGATAGAATTGAAAAGTAAAAGCATTTCCTGGAGATGAAATAATGTGGGCATGTGTTCAGAAGGATGTTCTTGTGCAGCAAGAGTCACATGAGATGTATCCTTACATTCTCACTGTTTTTTCTAAAGCAAATGCTTGAATGGCATTTACAAACCTTAAAGGGACAAAGAGGGATCTGGGTCCAGATTTCTATTCAAAGGAATTTTTACTTATGTCCTGGCATTTAAGCAGTTCCAGTAATTGTCTTTTGATAATGTTCTATCTGTATCAATTTAATAAGATTTATCACAAACACTATGGCATAGTAGAATTTTTAAAAAGTCATTTCTAATTAATCAGCAAGGTATTTCTCTCTTTCTTGAATATAATGGTATTCTTATTTTGGAAGACTCATACCCAGGAAATGATTCATGATAACATTATTATCTACTTTTCTAATTTCTCAGGATAACAGATAACATCCTGGCTATGGCTCGACCCTCAACAGAATTAATTGAAAAGTACAACATTATTGAGCAGTTTAAAAGGTAACAAATTTAGTCATTAATTATTGTAAGTATTACTGGTGTAATTCCTGATCCATTTTCTCTTTCAACATAGATTTGGATTGTTGATAAAGATCCTTTCATTTTAACGCTCTACAGGTAAAGATTTATTCTCCACTAAGAATAAATGTGTGTTTCAGAAAATAAGGGATAATGAGATTTTGGCTGCATGTAATACTTTGACTCATCTATTCCTTCCTTAAGATGTGCCATAAAAACCGTAATTAACCTCCAGCGTCCTGGGGAGCACGCGAGCTGTGGGAACCCCCTGGAGCAGGAGAGCGGCTTCACCTACCTTCCTGAGGCTTTCATGGAGGCTGGCAGTAAGTTCCCTCCTGCTGCTGCTCCTCATTAATTATTGACTTTGGCATTTAAGGATATTTTTACTTGAATTCCTGTGAGTTAAACACAGCTGTGTAGGAAATATTGCACAAAATGGGATGTAAATGTGAAACCTGGCAAGTATAATAAGGAGCAAATAACATATTACTGAAGATTGTGTACTATGCAGAGAGATGGAGGGTTTGCGTTCAGGTGTATAAAAAAAAGGAAGGACGACAGTTACATTTTTCTTTTTCTTCTGCATTCACAAATATCTGAACCATTAAGGGTGTGTCAAATTCTGGTACACTCATGTTTTATTATCTACCCAATAAAAGATTATTTCATGTGAGGACACTGCTACTGACAGTGTTTTTGTATTTTCATATTACGGTGAGGAGAGAAAGTGCCTCTCTGTAAGAAGCAGCTGTTGACTGAAAAAGTGCTTTTACTTCTGAAAAGAAAAATTACCCTCTTCCTATATATAGCTCAGTAATTTTGCATGAATCACTGTTTTGTTACACCTTTTACATTCTAGCTGAACTTGAGTTTGACAAATCTTTGCTAGCTTCGTGTATCTATCAAATTTTAATTGCAAGCATACACTTGCTATTGAACACAAATAATCTCTTGCAAACAAGATCTAGTCAGATTTTAAGCTCCATTATGTAATTTTAGTACTATAATTTCTTATTAGTAATCTCTACTCTGCATATTGTGCTACAAATTTCACATTCCGTGTGGCAGAAAATCACCGTCTCTCTTTTTATTTTAGTTTATTTTTATAATTTTGGATGGAAGGATTATGGAGTGGCATCTCTCACAACTATCCTTGACATGGTGAAAGTGATGGCTTTTGCCCTGCAGGAGGGGAGGGTGGCTGTTCACTGCCACGCAGGACTCGGGAGGACAGGTACGTGCCCCATGCAGGAGCAGCACAAGGGCTCCTCCAGAAATTCCAGCCCTCTCTGGTTATAAACCATTAATCACTGGGCTAGAGTCTACATCACTGCAAAATGTACCTCTATAAAATGGTTAAGGGTGCTAAACTACTTTGTCCAAATGTCCTCAATGGCTAGAGGAGATCAGTTTTAGTATATTAAAACCAAAGACCTGTAAGGTTAGAGAAGTTTTTAATCTGTATAACGGTTCCATTACATTCAAATGTGACAGCTGCATTTGGAGGGGAAAGATTCCCTTGGTACACTTTCATTGTCCAGTATTTATAACACATTCACAAACCTGCCACTCACTGTTGGATCAGGTAGATTTGGTGGAGCACCTAAGATTTAATTTGCTCCTTCCAGGTCCTTTTTGGTTGTGCCCTTCCCATAGAAGCCCCATTGCTCCCACATTTGCGAATGGTGGAGCTCCTGGAGAGGCTGTGGTGAGCTCCCACTGCAGTGCAGTGAGAGGGGCTTCACTGTCTTGTGGTTCTGCACATGCAATTACATTTGAGTAACAGCATCACGTAATAGAGGATGCTGTGTCTTCACCTGTATTAATTTCTATCCCATATTTCCACTATTTGTTTTAGTCTGACAGTTCCCTAACTAATCCCGTCTTTGTATTTTCCAGGTGTTCTAATAGCTTGCTACTTAGTTTTTGCCACAAGAATGAGTGCTGACCAAGCAATTCTGTTTGTCAGAGCAAAAAGGCCCAACTCCATCCAGACGCGGGGGCAGCTACTGTGCGTCAGGGAGTTCTCCCAGTTCCTGGTGCCCCTGCGCAACGTCTTCGCGTGCTGCGAGCCCAAGGCGCACGCGGTCACCCTGTCCCAGTACCTGACCCGCCAGAGGCACCTGCTCCACGGCTACGAGAGCAGGCACCTCAAGCACGTGCCAAAACTCATCCACCTGGTTTGCAAGCTGCTGCTGGACCTGGCTGAAAACAGACAGGTGATAGAGGCGGAGCTGCTGGACATCCCAGACCTCTCGGCTGAGATTGAGAAGACCGTGTCCCAGCTGGAGTCCACGGAGCTCGACCGGGAGCTGGCCAGGCAGGACAGCGACACGTCGGAGTCGTCCCACACCCACTCCTCCGCTCTCTCCCAGGACTGTCCCTTCTCCCTGGGACATGAATGTGATTCTTTTTGTAAAAGAAGGAATGTCGAATGCCTTAAGCCTCTTACTCATGTGAGAAGGCGTCTGAGCTACAGTGAGTCAGATCTCAGGAGAGCTGAGTTTCTTTTGGAGCAGGATGACACTGCCTGGACAGTGCCTGCTCAGATCTTAGTGAACAACAAACCGAAGCAGAACAGTGGGGAGGAATGTTCTGCCGCAGGTGAAGCAAAGCCACAGCTGGAGTTAAACAAAGAAGCATTAGTGCGTAGCACGTGCATGTTCTGGAGTCAAGGGAAATTCAGTTTGGATGGACAGAAGGACGGCTCCTCACTTTATCACAGAAGGAACTCTACCAAAGAAGTACAACGCAGCAGGACCTTTTCCTCAGGCCTCGCATCCATCCACAATCCCAAGGAAAGCGGGGTGCTGAGGCTCAGCTTTGCCAGTGAGACTGGTCATAGGAAGGACCACAAGACCAACATATACGGCAGAAGAGTCTATCTCTCTGAGGACTCTGACTCCTCTTCCTCCTCTTCCAAAGTGAACTTTTCCGTTGGATATGAAAGCGAAGGTAGCAGATACGTGTCAGAGACAATTCCACACATTGTTGTGCAGTCGGAATTAAGTTTGGAAGCCCGAAGAATTTTGGCAGCCAAAGCACTTGCAGATATAAATGAATTTCTGGGAGAGGATGAAGTGAAGCAGAAGGTAGAAATGTGGCAGGTAATTTTTAACTCAATTCCATGCTATGGGCTCTGCATATTTCACCTCAGTGAGTTCCTGGAATGGCAAAAATGCCACACGGAGCTTTGAAATGGCACATTGGGATAGCAGTTTATATGAAGTCCAGTAAATGATTGTACTTGTCATTTACAGGTCAGTTCTTTCACAGGCTGGCAAAATGCACCTACAAATTCTGGTCTCTAGCAGGAGCGTGGAGGTTCTGATTATGTTCGTTTTCCTGACTGGGGGAAATTGATCCCATTATCTCTGGTTGTAGCGTGGCTGCTGGTGGCACAGAAGTAGTACAGGTTTTAAGGGTTTGAGTTGGTTATCATCAGTGCTTTCTCAGAACTAATCAGAGGATTCGTGAGTAAAAGAAAAAGAATTTAGTAGAAACTTAATTGCTTATCCTCAAACCCAAATCCTCTTAGCAACATTTGCTTGAAGTTGGAATGCAAAGCTGGTTTATGTACTCCAGTGGAGTATTGGGAGGTTCTCAGCTGCACTGCTTATGTCATCCTGCTGTTTTAAAGAATCACTCGTTTTACTGCTGATTAATGTTGATACTCTGGAAAAAAATACAAATTCTTTTGATAACTCTTAAGTCTTTTTTGTTGGACCATAAGCAGCCAAGTACTGCTACAATCAAAGGGAATGCTGGCACAGGTAAATAGATAATGCATTTTCAGTTTTGTTTTGGTTTTTTTGTTTTAAGAAAGAACTGAATTCTCGCGATGGAGCTTGGGATAAAATCTGCACCGAGAGAGATCCTTTTATCCTCTGCAGCTTGATGTGGTCGTGGATAGAGCAGCTGAAAGAACCTATTATATCCAAAGATGATATTGACATGCTGGCAAAAAATTGCACAGAATCCCAGGATGCACTCTACTTGCTGAGAAAGGTACATATTGGATCTGACAATTCATTCCTTACCTTTAAGCAAGGGAATTGCACTTTAAAAAAGCCACTTCGATCTCTTTCAAAATCAGAATGAGAATTCATTCTGTATCGAATTGCGTGAGTTGTCACAATCAATACTATGGCAATGAGTATGACGAGAGAAATACCAGACACGATCTTGGAACAGCACTCAGCAGCAGCTCAACTGCAGCACATTTCCCTGCACGTCCTGCAGCTGGAGCTCTGGAGGAAAGACGAGAAACCTTTGCTCTGGGACTCCATGGGTGGCTTTTGTTGTGTCCCACCTGGCAGCTGCACTTCATGGTTGTCCCATTTGCTGTGCAAACATCTTAACCTGGCAGCTGTGGGAGAGCTGGGGCAAGGAATAGGAAGAATTTGCTAATTCAGAGAATCAGAAGCCAGGCCTAATTCTTCTACAGAAGTCAGAAGTGTGGCCACCTGTATTCTGAAATCCCTATGCAAACCAGTTACTTTTGATCCAAACTGTTTAACTGTGCTTTCCCCAAAGGTTAGATACACAGTAGATGAAAAAAAGAAATAAAATTCTCCATTCTTGGTCTCTTAATTATACAAATTTCCTAGCTCTCTGGGAACTCTTTGTTTCCCAGGTATTTATGAAGAAAATAGAGCCCCTTTTATCTCTTTCAGATACCCAAAAATACAGCTTCTGATTAATAGGTGGTCAGAACTTCCTGTGCAGTCTCCATCTTCATGACATGATGTTCAGAATTCCCAAGTTCATGTGAAAACATCGTGTTTCTTCCTGAAGCATTCTTCCACTTAATCAGAGTTTTAACTTTCTATTCATATTAGATAACAACTGCTTGACACTTGTTATAAATGAATGGGAAAGGAACTTTTTTTTTTTCATATTGGTTTTATCTTTCCTTATCCTATATCATTTCAGAATCCCACAATAAGTGTGTTGGCCTGGCCGGACCTCTGGATATCTTCTAGTCCGAGTGTCTTGCTCCAAACAGTTACCTAGAGCAGGCTGCTTGTGTGACAGATGCTCCAGCCCCTTAATTAAGCTGGAAAAGGGATGGGAAAGAGCAGCCACAAAGATCTGTTCCTCCCTTTATTCCTCCTTGCAAGCACTGCTCAGGTGTCTCTCTGCCAGCTTCCAGTGGTGATGGAGACTTGGAAGGACAGAGAGAGGTGCAAGATGGGGAGACGTGCCCTGAACATGCACAGCATTTTGGGCTGAAAAGATCAAATCTCACCTATCCTATGCCAGTTCACAGGAAGGGTACTTTCATGGAGGGGATCTTGAAATTCCCAGAAATTCTGAGGAATTCCCATGGCAGTTTGTGGTACTCAGGAGAGGAGTTTTCCCATTGTGACTGAAAAAATTACGCAGAGGCTCTTTAGGCTGGTGGGAATTCCCCACCAACTCCTGCACCTAAAGGTTTCAGTACAGGAGGGCACAACCTGATGTTCAAACAGCAGTTAACAAAACCTGGGTGCTGAAATGCTTTTCATGGAAATATTTCTTCTAATGAGCTGCTGTTCCTTTTGCCCACCAGGAACAGTGTCAGACTATCCTTTGTATTTTACACTGTGTGGTGAACCTGCAAGTGCTGCCAGCTGATGTGGAGGAGGCCTTACTTGCTCGTGCTATTAAAGCTTTCACCAAGGCAAGTAATCCTAAATAACTGTCTGTGATATTTTATTTACTTTGTTTAAATCATGAAAGGTGAATCAATCAACAGAGGGAGGCCTCTGTGAGAAAGGCTACAGTAATTCCCTCACACTTCAGTGTGAGGCTTATTTATTTCAGAGTTTACATTTTACAGTAATCACATTCATAGAGGGTTGGAAATATTCTCAATAAAATTAAATTCTGTTACTACAGCCTTAATCCTGGAGTCTCATTTTTCTATTTCTGGACCACTGCCAGTCCATGGAACTCTTCAAATCAGGGAAAAGATCATTTTTAAGGGGTGACACTGACTAATCACCGGGAGTAGCTTACCAAAGGCTTTGGTAGATTCTGTACCACGTCAAGTCTTTCCGTCAGATGAAATTATTTTCTGGAATTACACTGCAAGTCAGTTATGTTCCAGGCCTGTAACACAGGATGTGAATAACTAATTTCTGCTTTGGGCTCATTCAGTAACAGTGACAGGTGAAGCTATTGCTCAGCTCAGATTTCTTCTCAGATTCAGCCAATGAAATCTGAACTTGAACAGAATGTTCACCATGCTGCTTCCTCATCTCTTGTAAATCTGCCTGTTAAAACAATCACTACATTTCTTCTTCTTCTGGTTTATTTTAATGTCTAGTCAGCGTAAAACTGAAAACACTTAGCATTAAGCGCTCCATCAAAAATACATATTTTTCTTTGATAAATCTCAAAGCTTTTTTTTTTTAATGTTGTGCATCTACTTTGATTTTGCTGTGTGGCATCTATTTAACAACTGAACTGAAACTTCTCTCTTTTATTAGACAAGCTTCGATTCTGAGAATGGACCATATGTTTACAATACCTTGAAAACTGTATTTAAACAAGCACTGGAAGAAAAAAGGAGAAAGATTAAAGAAGGAACAGAGAATCCTTCTTGATTTCTACACAGCTCTGGCAAAGCATTAGATGGGCCAACCAAATTATTTTGCGTTTTGCAGCTACTGTATTTTGTGCTACCTGGCATGATCTACCTAACTTTAGGTAATAGAAGTTATTAACAAATCATTTTATTTTTTTAGAGGGAGTTCTAGTGGCAATTGTTCAGTCTACATAGTTTTAAAGAACAGCTCCATGTGACCATCCTCTGTAGCACTTGGTTTTCAGGTACTGCGCTTTTATATTGTGAAGTGTTCTCCTGTTCTCAGATGTGTTTATTGATTTAGAAACCTCTGTTACTGGCAAGAAACATTTTCAAGTTACACGATTGCCATAAGTTCAGTGCCATGATCCACAAAGGTTCAATGGATTGAGTTAATATTTATGTATTACATATGTTTACAGTAATGATACTTGATTTCACTTTGCAGAAAATAAATATTGACTGAACCTATGAAGCTGCTTTTCCTTTCAGAAATTTTGAAATAAGACCAAGAGTAATAATGGACAGATCGACAGATCTTGAGATCTGTTATTGACAGCAGACAATGTTTTCCTTTAGATCTCTTAAACAATTGTAACCAACCTATTTCTAGAAGGTGTTGCAGTAGAGAAATGCACTGTGTTGAGCAGTAGTCATCAAGCCCTAATTTAGACTTTTTTTTGCCTAAGAAAAACTGTTTTTAACAGAAAATTGATTGAGGCGTTTTAAGTGCTTTGAATAAGAGTAAACTTTTGTCTTATTAGCTAAACTTTTATTGATCTTAAGTGAAAAAACACTTCATTATGAAATCTTCATAAGGATATGATTCTGTCCATACTTACATTCAGCAAATACTTGCATAAAGAAGTGTGATATAATAATACTAAAAAAACACTAATCAAAACCTTACTACCTGCAATACACTTTGTAGAGGCATTTTTATCTAACAAAACAGAAACAACTGGGACATCATCATAACACAGTTTTGGATTACAGCCTTAGGATCTGGACTGGAATGCCAGTTTGCAGAACGAACAGTTCATCCAGTTTGATAGATTTAAGTAGTTAAACAAGAATCTATCCTTTTCCGAAATATTTTTATTCCTTTCCGTAAATGACTAACATTTAGAGTTAAAAATAGACCAGTTTGAAATACAGATAATTTACACATGCCTCAACTGTTGGATGATTTTATATCAAATCCAAATTAAAACAGCTACTTTGGCAGAATCATCCTAAAATAGGCACACTTGAAAGGAAAAGATCACATGTGAATCACAAACACAAATGCAGCTTTGCAAAGAGGCAAGGCAGCATGACAGGCATTAGCAATCAGGCTTGGGAACACTAAAATGCACTTGCAAGTGTCTCCGTTTCCCAAGAAATTATTTGAGTTTATTACAGTTAACAACTCCGAAGAGCCAGCACCAACTCCTGGTGCTGTTTACTTCAGCTGTGCCTTTTAGCTGTTTATTTCTGCAGCCCAGGACACTTGGGGTGTAGAACCAGGGCAGCATTACTGAAATCAGTGTAACGAACAAGGGCTTTCACATTTCATGAGCTTCAGCTACAATAACCTTTCTGAAGCTAATGTCAGGTGTTGGCATTTGAAAAATCACCTACACACAGCCCACCTACACAGGACAGTGCAGAACTGGGAGCTTTTCTATTTAATACATTTTTTGGTGCACTGACAAGTGTGTTTAGAATTATGGCCAAACTGGCCACCACATCTGATTGAACCCGTCATGGATAAAACCAAAAATTGCCCATCTGAGTGAATAATCAAACCTACCAACTTCAGCAGCAGCCTATTAATTAATTTGTGACCCAAGTGATGCAAATCAGGTGACCAAATTCAGTAGCTGAAGGGAGCCCACAAAAAAGACGAGGAGAGACTCTTCACAAGGGATGGAGGGACAGGACACAGGGAGTGGCTTCCCATTGCCAGAGGGCAGGGATAGGTGGGATATTGGGAAGGAATTGTTCCCTATGAGGGTGGGGAGGCCCTGGCACAGGGTGCCCAGAGCAGCTGTGGCTGTCCCTGGATCCCTGGCAGTGCCCAAGGCCAGGCTGGACACTGGGGCTGGGAGCAGCCTGGGACAATGGGAGGTGTCCCTGCCCATGGCAGGGTGGAACTGGATGGGTCTTAAGGTCCGTTCCAGAATTCAGTGAGGATTCTGTGAAATACTTGAAGAGCAAATAGTCCTTATGGGGTCCTCGTGCACCAAACCTGACTCTGTGTGACAGCCTTGCAGCCGGGGGTGGTGTGTGGGCAGATTTCCCTTTACACTCGTCAGGAGCACTGCCTTGCCCTGCTGACACTCAAATGCTGACCAAACCCTTCTGCAGGATGGGACAGCAAGACCCAGCTGGCCTCTGCTGCTTTATCTGTTCTTCAGCGAATCCCTCTCCCACTGGAGGGTCACCTCCACATCAGCAGCAGCCTCCCCTGCAGGAATTACTGCAGTAAAACACCGATCACTCATTCTCTCTATTGAGACCTCCCACACAGTCACATCAGAGGTGCGGAATCCTTGCATCCCCATCGTGCCATACAGGACAACCCCCTCCAGTGCTGTGGTGCTGTCCAGCTCTCCAACCATTAGGGCTCTTCTTTCTTGCTTTAAGCCTACAGCCAGCTCACTTCTAACGTCTGGTAAGATGTGGTAATCACCAAAATATCACTAGAAGAACTCTGAGTAGAAAAACATGCAAGTTACACCCTGTGTAGCCAAATGCCCCCTTCTTCAGTGCCTGCTCACACACCGGAGTGTGGTTTATATACTGCAGCCCAGAGTTAGGTTTTTGCAACATTTACATGGCTGTGGTCGACAAGATTGCTGGGGATAAATTACTACAGAACTAAAAAAATGTGCACCATCCGAGGCTGGAGTTGAATAGGCCCAAGAATTTTGGAAAGAGGAGGACAAGGGTAGCAGAGCGAATAGAACATCGTAAAAATCATCTAAAAATAAAAGGAGGAAATGATAAAGGAGTTATTTGTGCAGTTTTGGGGGTTTGTTTATCTTGGTTGCAAAAGGGAATCAAAAGCTCCCAAATGCCCAAAAAGATTGGAAATGTGGAGTATACTCTATAGCAGAGTGTCAGACCTCTGGATCCTTAAAACAATTTTATCATGGCGGAACAGTAACAGCTGGAGCTGGTGCCTCTGAGGGACCCTGAACAAAGAGCCCCTGGGCTTTTATACCCTCACAGCTGAAGTGTGAGAGTCTGGGGTCTTCCTGCTGTGTCTGAGTGCCCAGTCACTGGCCGGCACCACAGGTCCCCAGGCCCTCTGCTGAGCCATCCCTCTCCTACAGTCAAATTTAGTCTGTCCAATGTGGCCTTCTCTCTGACGCACCACCAGGCCCGCAGGAGCTCACTGTCCTGAGGATGTAAAAATGCTTGTTCCTTCTGGAAGTTTCCTGTTGTGTGACACCCCTGAAAGCAGACTGGGAATCTGCGGAGATGTGGACTCGTTTCCCTGTTCCCAGACGTGCTGCACACACACACCAAACTGCTGGGTGTCTGGGCTCGCTGGGACACGGCCCGGCCCGGCACCGCGGGCATGGCTGCGCCTTACAAACAAAGCGTCTTGAGGGAGCCACCACGCATTAAAAACACAGGATTTCGCCTGGGACTTCAAGTTGTCCCTCAGTTCACCTTTTAGAAGGCCTGAACAACTCTCCTATGAGTTGTTTCTCTCTCTCTCTGGCACGTTCAGTCACGCCCCCACACCCGCCTCAGGGTTCACAAGGCAGGGGCGGGAGCCGGGTGTGCACTCGGAGCGCGCGGCGCAGGCCGAAGCGNGCCCAGCACCGGCCGTGCCGTGCCCGTGCAGCGGGAGCCCGGCCGGGCCCCGCCGCCTCGGCCCCTCGCCGCCAGGGATCCCTGCAGAGCGGCCGCGCAGGCCCCGGGACGGACCCGGGCCTCACGAGAGACTCCGGCCCCGCTGCGTGCGGCAGGAGGGACCCAAAGCGCCGGCGTGCTTACCGGAGCCCATGGCCCTCTCCACATCTGAGGGGAGACCTCAAAAGCCCCTCATGTACCTCACGAGAGACCCCGGCGCCCTGCACACATTGGGAGAGATCCCAAACCCCATGCACGCCTCACAAGTGACTCCAAACTACCTGCGTGACTTACGGAGGTCGCCAGGCCCTGCACGCCTGAGACCCCAAAACCTCCTCATGTGCCTCAGGAGAGACCCCAGCCCCCTGCATGCCTTAGTGGCAAATCCAAGCCCCCACACATGCCTCAGAGGGATCTCTGCCCCCTGCACGCCTTCCAGTCCCCTGCACACTTAATGGAGATCCCAACCCCTGCACGCCTCATACAGGGTTCCAAATCCCTCGCATTATGTACGGGGGACCCCAGTGCCCTCCACAGCTCAGAGGGAACCTAAAATATCCCCGTGTATCTCACGAGGGACCCCAGCTCCCTGTGCACCTTACAGGGGACTCCAAAGCCCCCACTTGCCTTAGGGGGAACCCCAGCCCAGCTACGCCAAATGTTTTGACCTGGAAATCGAGCGTGGTTGCAGCTGGGTTGTTGTGCCTCCTGGCGCTGCTCATCAACCCCATTGGGCCCACAGCTGCGGCCCTTCCCCGCCAGGGCCCTCGCCCAGAGGAGCAGACCCCGTGCAGCACCCGGGATTGGTGATGGTTCATCAGTTAGGTCCCATCAAGTGTGTGTTAATTAGGGAGGACCTTTGCTGTGCTGCTGACATTGCTGACAGGCTGTGTCCCTGGAGATGCTCTTGATGGCTTCCCTCTTTTCCTGGCCATCCCACTGGAGGAGGTCCAGGCCCAGATGATCCCGCTGAAAGAAATGTGCCCCCAGCCCAGGGACCCTCAGCATGGGCTCCCCCAGCCCCTCGGGGCCCCGCCGCTGGTCACTGCAGCCCCGTGCCTGGCTCCTGCCTGCCCGCACCGCGGGCACCCACGGCTGCTCCCGGACACGGAGCTCAGCCCGTGCTGGTGCCGTGTGGGCTTTGCTGTGGTACCACCCGGACACTGCTGTGACAGCTCCATCTCTTTATTGGAACATAAGAAGGGGCCATCCCCTACCCCGGTGGGGGGGGGGCCTCACCTTCAAGGTTGTTTGGAGGGCAGGGCCAGGGGGCTTAGGGGCAGAGGAGGGGCCGTGTTGGTCTCAGCTGGGGCAGAGGGGGATCACAAAAGTGAGTGAAGGTGGTTTGGGGATACCCATGGGAAGAAGAGATGAAAGTGGGATCTACATGAACGCAGGAGGTTTCCTCGTAAACGGCAGTTCTGTGGTACTCCTCTCAGGGCTCTTGAGAGGGCTGCCCAGGCCCTTATTACTGCAGGAGGATTTCCTCAAGCTGTCTGGCTGTGAGATGCAGCCACCACCTTTCAACTGCTGTCCAGAGGTGTGACTGTGGAGAGAAGAGGTGGCTGAGGCCCCCAGCTGCCGGTGGCACACAGGGACCCTCCTCCACAGCAGGGCCCAGAGCTGGCAAGGCTCCCAGCACGGCTGCAGCTGCTGGCACACCTTGGCCCAGCTGGACAGCTGCCCCTCCAGGCCCCAGCCAGCAGGGACGGCTCCGGGCAGGGTCCCTGGCCAGGAGCGGGCCCCAGAGCGCCTCTGCCTCTCCAGGGCAACCTCGTCCCCGCTCTTTCTCCTCCCCACCTCGCTGTGCCTCTGCCCGCTGCTCCTGGGGCTGCTCTTGGCCAGGCAGCCTCAGTGGGAGCCAGCACTGGCTGCAGCCCGAGCGGGCTCCCCAGGACAAGGCCCAGCAATTAAGAGGCCAATTAAAGCACTGGACAGCAGCAGAACCCTCAGCAGAATTATGTGGACAACCATGGACTCGTCACAGCTCCACAGCAGCCTCACTGGGAATGTGTCCTGTCTACAAGCAGCCTTTAAAGGAAGCTGTTTGAAGGGGAGAGCAACAAAACACTCACTGTTTTCTCTTCCAGTAACACAAGACTCCAGCAAAGCACAACGCGACGATAACCATCAGGGAAAGAAGTCCTGCCACAAGCTCTAGCCAACAGCGTGGTCCATGACAGACACGTCTTCTGGTGCCCTTCTTGGTACTGGGAACACTTGTTGTGGTGCTGGCTGCATCTGCAGGAGCAATGGGGAGCGTGAGCCCGTGCTGTGCACCACTGCTGAGCTGGCAGCACGTTGGATACGGCCAGGACGTTCCCTGTTTCCCCAGAGCGGGGGCCTGCAGGCACCTTGCCGCCCTGGGCACAGGCTGTGCCACCCAACAAAGCCCAGAGGGCCGGGGGGAGAGCCCGGGGGCAGCGCGGCTGCCTGGGCAGTGGCAGCTTCGAGGGCCACGGGCCAAAGCCATCCCTGCAGCAGCAGCTGCCCGGGGCCTCTGGGCGCTCGGGGCAGCTCCGGGAGGCGGCTGCAGCGGGAGGGACGCTGGTGCTCGAGTCCCGTTTCCCAGGGGCTGCGGAACGAGCTCCAGGGGCCTCGAAGCCAAGGCGCCTCCAGCTTTGGCTGCTGCCGGGCCCTGCAAGGGCGGGCCCTGGGGGAAGAGCTGCTGCCACACAGCCCCGCGAGGGCTGAGCCCGGCACAGCAATTACCTCCTGTGCCTGTGCCCGTGGCTGGCATCTCCTTCCTTTCTGCAGCAGGGGCTGCCAATGAGCCACTGCTTCCTCCGGGAATTGATGCCTTCTCCACGGAAATTTGGTCTGTCCCTTGAGAAAGGAAGAGGGACAGCTGGGTCAGATGGAACAGTTCCCGATTTGGGTGGTGGCATCTTCAGGAGGCAACACTTATCAAAGACATGGCTAAGAATCAGAAAACACCCAGGATTTTGGGACTGTCCCAGGCTGGGCCCTCCTCCAAACAGCCACCCCTCCTGATCTGCCCCAAGACCAGGAAATTGCAGGGGACCTCAGGGTGTGCATGGCCCGTGGTTCAGCTTGGGCACCCTGTCAGCTGCTGCCAAAGGCCTTCCTGCAGAGGCTGGGGAGGAGCTGCAGCCAGGCCAGGCTGGGAAACAGCCCTGCAGGGCGTGCCAGCAGCAGCGGGGCAGCGAGGCTGCGATGGATCCCTTCCCGCTGGGCCGGGCACGGCGTGTGCAGATGGGCAGCGACAGCCGCGGCTGCTGAGTCTCAGGACAAGGCTCAGGGAAATGCACCCACCACGCCCTCTCTGCAGTTCCTTTAGTGTTTGTCTCAGAAATTTGTTTGACTCAAGAGACTTTTTGGCTCCACTATCTTGGGTCTTTCCTGTTGGAGGAC
>VXAZ01004960.1:32514-43132 GCA_013399875.1 Gymnorhina tibicen | reverse complement strand
TCCCCCCCCCCCCACCTTCCCTACCCCCGGTTTCCCGATGATTTTTCCACTGCCCTCCCAGCAAATCCGTCACCCGGTTCCAAAGGCGCCGTCGCACCCGGGATGGCTCCTTCTGCTTCCAGCCGTGACCTTTGGAAACCAAACAGCCCAAGGCAAACACCGGGAGATAAGGAGCGGCTTGGAGCCCGGTTTTTGTTTGCTCCAGGTGCGATCGATAAAAGCTGTCCCCGAATTCCGCCGGAAAAGCTGCTCCTGTCTCCCGACGGGAAGGGCTTGAACTCTTCGGCCGCATCCGAGCTGGGGGAAGCGGGGATTGTTTGGATTCTTCCTTGAACAGGCGCAAGAAAAGGCTTCAAATCCGGGATTTTATCCGGATGAAAAACGTGGGGTTTAAGTATCCGGCTCCAGCTGGCGGGGATGCCGGGGAAAAGGGGAATCTCTGCCGTTGTTATCAGCTCGGTGTTTTATTCTGGATCGCTCACGTCAGTTCTCTGCTCCGCGGTTTCCTTTCCGCCGCTGCGAAGGTGAGGCTCAGTGCTCCCGCGTAAATCAGGGAATCCTGGAACGGTTTGGGCTGGAAGGGACCCTAAGGATCGTCAAGTTCCACCCCCCGCCACGGGCAGGGACACCCCATAAAATCCTTGGGGGCTGGCTGAGGGACAGGGCTCCGAAACAGGGAGAACATCAAGGCTGTCAATCCAGAATTCCCAAGGCCACCCCTAATCCACGTCCCCAGGTGCCACATCCACGCTTTAAAATCCCTCCGGGAATGGTGACTCCACCCCCTCCCTGGGCAGCTGGGCCAGGGTTTGAGGAACCTTCCCACGGAGAAACTTTTCCTCCTTTTTAACCCGAACTTCCCCCCCTAAACTCCGACTTTCCGAGTTCCCTGTTTCAAGCCTGGCACTTGGAGCAGTTTTTTTTTTTCCCGTGGAGAGGAATTCAAGTCCGAAATCTGGATCCGCCAGAAATGTCCCAAAAACTGGAAATTAAACAGTTCCTTCGCTCTGCTACGTGCAGGTGCCGTCCTTTTCCTCCCGGATTAAACCTCTCCCTCACTCGGTGCCTCCGTGATCCTGGGACTGGAGACTCCCATCCCGAAAAAACTTTGGCTTTTCCTACACCGGCACAAAGCCCCAGCGGGACTCAAACTTTGGGAGTGGATCCTAAAGGCATTTAGAGGCATTGAAGGCATCGATTCCAGACAGGAAGACGGAGAAGGGGCATCACCAACCTGGAAAAGTCCCAAAATTCCGGGAAAAATGAGTTTGTAACAGAAGCACGAGGAACGGGCTCGTTTCTGTTTGGGATGACCACATTCCAGCTGTTTTCCGGCTAGTCCTGCCTGCAGGATGATCCAAGATCCTGCAGTATCCATGATTTCCTGGCACGTGGAGTCAGGTTATTCCTACGGTGGCAGGGGGGGCAGGAAGATCCCTGGGATCCGCTTCCACCTTTGCCTACCCGAAAAGCCCTCGGGTCGTTGATTCCACGGACGGAAGGAGCGGAGAGGGGGATAACGACATTCCAGGGATCCGTTTCTGCGGGAGCAGAAAGGACGGAAGGCTTGGATTCCAACCTCCATTTTCCAGCTCTCCCATTCCGCGCCGGGAGCCGCCTGGTCCCATCCCGTTTTCCCAGCGTGTGGAATTTCAGGAGCCGTAAATCCCAATTTCCGGGCACGGCACATCCCTCAGGGGATCCACCGGGCCCCTTCATCCCAAAAACCCAAATCCCAGAACAGGAGCGGAGCAGGTGTCAACCCTTCCCTCAGTAATCCACACGGAACGTTCCCGTCAGCTCCTCCCGGGTTTCTTTTCCCTCGGGATTACCCAGCTCCTCGAGCCTCGCCGGCCTCCGGCAGTGATGCCAGAGGGGCTGAACCCTGGGATATTATCCCGGAGCGCAGGTTCTGTATTTCCCCTTCCCTCACCCCCTTTTTCCCGTTCCCCTGAGGACCGAGGAGAGGCCGGAGGCGGGAAGCGGCCCTGGGGTTGTTTTTCCAGCGTTATTCCCGTGTCGGGGCGGGGTGCGAGGCGAAGCTGCCGAAAAAGGGGATTTTTTTACGTTTATTTCGCAATCCAGCCCCTTTGACCACGAGGCAGCTTTGGGAATTCTCCCGGGAATCAGCCCCGCAAATCCTGGTGGCCGCGAGCGTAATTAAGGCAGGAGTTGATTGACTGAGGAAAAACGGAATGTCGGCAGCGCAGGAAATTAGGGAAAACAGCGGCTCCTCCGCATTCCCGCTCCGGTTTGCGCCCCGGCTTGGAAACTTCCTGGAGGAGGGAAGATCCCGGGGCTCCAAGGCCGCTCCAAAGCCAGCAGCAAAACCCCTCCTTGGCTTCAGCCCCGCCGAGAGCGGAGCCCCAGAATAAACTCGGCTCCAAGGAAAGCTCTGATGACGCCGGTTCGGACGATTCTGCCCCGGGGCAGGAACCGGAGCGGCCCAAAAACGTTCTGAGCCGGGATAATCCGAACTGGATAATTGCCGGGAATCGTCGCCTCCTTCGCCGCCGCAACCCCGGCTCCCCGAAACGAGTTTTCGTCCCGTGTCCTCGTCCCATCCTTCACTTTCCGCCAGCCACCCGGCAAAGCCGTTCCCAAAAAATGCCCCAGAGCAGATTTTGGCCTCGGGGAGAAGCCGCTTCCTCCAGGAGACCTCAGAGCCGCTTCCAAAGGGGCTCCAGGTCACCCCGGAGCTTCTCTTCTCCTCCAGGCTGGACATTCCCAGCTCTCCCAGCCTTTCCTCCCAGCTCCATCCCTCGGATCGTCCCGGTGCCTCCTCTGGGCTCTCTCCAGCAGCTCCGGGCCCTTCCCGTGCCGGATCCAGGGCTGGGGCAGCTCCGCAGGTGGGGAATCACCTGAGCGGGGCAGGGCACGGCAGGCGCGGCACCGCCCGGACTTGGAAAATCAGAAAAACAAATATATGTTAAAAAAAAATACACATCGAAAATACGGGATAACGAGAACGGCGGAATCCTCCGAGGAGCTCGATCCCCGTCTCCAAAGCCGGCGAGCCCAATCCCAGCTCTGAGCGTTCCCGTTTTTTCTGTATCAGGGAGACAGCGCTTCCACCCGGAGGTTTCCCCGGTGTCTCCGGCCGGGAACCAAAAAGGAACCAGCGGGAGACGCGTCCCAAAACCCCGCGGAAGTTCATTCACGCCAAACTCCCCGAGCAGAAGGTCAAAAAATATTAAATTTGTATTCAATAATTACAATATTTCATGGAATCTGAGGATCGCGGAGGGGTTTGGGGTTGGGAAGGAGCGGGAAGCTCGTCTCGTTCCAGCCCCGTTCCGTGGGCGGGATACGGACACCGCCACGCAAATATCAACGTTTGTTAATGACAAACGATCTGCACGATTTGGGAACTAATAAAACAAATGGAATAATTAGATAATTAGCTAAAATAATCAGGTTAATCTGCTGCTCTCCCCCACAACACCCAGGCAGGCCTCCTCCAGTTCCTCAGCTCTTCCATTTATTAACATTTATTTATGTTAATATCAACGTTTGTTAATGACAAACGGTCTGCACGCTCTGGGAACTAATAAAACAGATGGAATAATTAGATAATTGGATAAAATAATCAGGTTAATCTGCTGCTCTCCCCCACAACACCCAGGCAGGCCTCCTCCAGTTCCTCAGCTCTTCCATTTATTAACATTTATTTATGTTAATATCAACGTTTGTTAATGACAAACGGTCTGCACGCTCTGGGAACTAATAAAACAGATGGAATAATTAGATAATTGGATAAAATAATCAGGTTAATCTGCTGCTCTCCCCCACAGCACCCAGGCAGGCCTCATCCAGTTCCTCAGCTCTTCCATTTATTAATATTTATTTATGTTAATATCAACGTTTGTTAATGACAAACGGTCTGCACGATTTGGGAACTAACAAAACAAATGGAATAATTAGATAATTAGCTAAAATAATCAGGTTAATCTGCTACTCTCCCCCACAGCACCCAGGCAGGCCTCGTCCAGTTCCTCAGCTCTTCCATTTATTAATATTTATTAATGTTCATATTAATATTAACAGTTGTTAATGACAAACGATCTGTACGCTCTGGGAACTAACAAAACAAATGGAATAATTAGATAATTAGCTAAAACAATCAGATTATTCTGCTGCTCTCCCCCACAACACCCAGGCAGGCCTCCTCCAGTTCCTCAGCTCTTACATTTATTAACATTTATTAATGTTCATATTAACATTTGTTAATGACAAATGATCTGCACGATTTGGGAACAAATAAAACAAATAGAATAATTAGATAATTAGCTAAAATAATCAGATTATTCTGCTACTCTCCCCGACAACACCCAGGCAGGCCTCCTCCAGTTCCTCAGCTCTTCCCGACCGACTTTCCCTTCCACCTCCGTCATTTTTCCCACTTGGACACAAAACCTCCCCCGAACATTTGCTCTTAAAACCTCCGCGTTTTCCCTCCGAGGGGAGCAGGGAACGGCAAAGTTCAGGGAATTAGGGTCGCGCTCCACCCCATAAAATTTAGGATGCCGAGGGGGCCGGGAGCTCGTTCACCTCCTCCAGCCGGGGCCGGGCTGCTCCTGGCGGAGCGGGGCTCGTAAACCTGGAGATGGGATCAGGGAGGGGAGGAGTCTCCCGAGGTTTTCATTTTTCCCTTTCAGCTCGGAGCGGGGGAAAGCCGAGAAAAGAAAAGGGTTCATTAAAAAACCTCATTAAGCAGAGCGGGGTTTAATTGGGCAGGGTTAAATACCCCGGGCCCCGCGGGGCCGGTTCGCTCAGAGCCGGGATAAAAACCCCGCTTTTCCCACCCTCTCGGGATGAAGGATTTGGGGGAGGGACGGAACAGCAACGGCTCCGACGCCCGATTTATCCCCGTGCGGATGGCCGGGATTGGAATTCACTGGGAAGCGTGGGGGAAGCATGAATTCATGCTGTGCTGAAATTTCGGCACCACTCCCGTTCCGTGGGGTTTACACCGAAGAGGCTGCGAAAAAAACCCCATTAAAGTTAAAATACGGGGTGGGGAAAAGCGATTTAAATAGAGGAATTAATCCCGGGAATTTATTTCTCCCGGGAAGTTCGGGAAACCCTTTGGCGCCGCGGGAAGGCAAAGCTGGGAAAGGAAGAATTGATCGAATGTCGAGGTTTGGATGTCACTGCAGGGATAAAACTGGGAATAAACCCGTGGAATTACAGGATCCCGGCATGGTTTGGGCTGGAAGGGACCGTAGGGAATATTCCTTGAGGATCCAACCCCTTTCAGTTACGGGGGAAGAGAATTGGCACAACTAATACGGATACTAATTATATCCATACATATATCCACAACTAATTGTATGTGGATATAATTAACAATTCTGATTGATTGATTTAAGAAGCAGCCCAGGAGGGGCAGAAAACCGGGAATTAACCGAGCTGGGGGGGGGTCCTGACAACGCCAAAGGCAGAAACATTTCCAAGGATAATTTCCCTCATTACCCAGATCCTAAAAACACCTCCTCCTTTCCGGGCTGTCATTCCCAGAGCTTTTCATCTTCACGGCTCTGCGGATATTTCAGCACTCACTGATCATCAGAATAAGGAATAATTCCAATTGTTCTAATAATTAGAATTATTCTAGGAATTATTCCTTATCCTAGGAAGTCTAATAATGGAATTCCTATCTAGAATTCTAATAATGGAATTCCTAGAATAAGGAATAAATGCTAAATATAATGATTGTGGTGGTGATTATTAAGAACGATAAATAATAAATTATAAATAATTAATAATTAATGATTGATAATTTATAATTTATAAGAATGATAACAACAACAATAATAATATTAATTATAAAGTGTAGTTTAGGGCACCTTCCAAAGCCTGAAGGGGCTCCAGGAGAGCTGGAGAGGGATTTGGGATAAGGGATGGAGGGACAGGACACCGGGAATGGCTTCCCACTGCCAGAGGGCAGGGATGGATGGGATATTGGGAATTGGGAATTCCTGGCTGGGAGGATGGGGAGGGGCTGGGCTGGAATTCCCAGAGCAGCTGTGGCTGCCCCTGGATCCCTGGGAATGCCCAAGGCCAGGCTGGAGCACCCTGGGACAGTGGGAGCTGTCCCTGCCCCTGGAACTGGATGATCTTTAAGATCCCTCCCAACCCCAACCATTCCACGATTTTATTGCCTGGGATCCCTTGCAGGAACCCCAAAGATTCCCAAAGGAACGCGCACCTGCAGCCAGGTGGGGTTTTCTCATCTCTTAGCACCAAAACTTGTCCCAAACCCACGGAATGTGACCCTAAAATCACGTCACGTCCGCGGGAGGCCGGGACTCCCGAATATCCCAAGGCTCCCGTCCGATCCCTCGTTTTCGGAGCGTGCTGGGTCACTCTGGGGTGTGACTTGGATCCATCGCAGAAGGATCCTCAAGATTTTGGATGGATGGATCCAGCCCTCGGCTGCTGGAGAAGTCTGGGAATGTCGTTCCGGAATGTTTTGGCTCCACCGTTTCGGGAGAGGTGGATGTGCTGGAGCAGAACCTTTTCTTGGGAATGTGAAGATCCCGAGGGAGCTTTTCCTCACGGGAGGTTTTCCCAGCTGAGCTGTGAGCAGGGTGGAAGCACAAGAACTCCCCCGTTCCCTGCCTGCCAGGGATCCCAGGCGTTTTCCATGTCAGCCATCCCCGTCCAGGCCCTTCCTCCGCCGAATCCAGAGGAATTCCTCGAAATCCAATCTCTTGGGACTCGGGTCAAGGCTTTATTTTCCAGCCTGTTGGAAAACCGGCCTTTTTCGGTCAACTCCGGGATGTTTTTCAGTTCCTTCTGGTTTAGCTTTCCTTGGTTTAACCCCAGCACGGATTGAACACGGGAGGAATTCCCTTCCCTTTCCCAAAAAACGTTCTTAACCTCAGCGCAGCACGAAAAGCCGGCAGAATCCATTGCAGGTAGAGCTGATCCCACCCTGGAAGGTCGAAAATCAAGGAAAACGCATCCAGGGGAGTTCAAATGCTTCGGGTTTAAGGAAATTCTGCTCCACTGGAATTCCCAGTGCTGAGCAGTGTCCGCGTTGGGAAATGCTCGGAGGAAATCCCTCAAAATCCATTGGAATGGTGAGTGAATCCCGAAATTCTCCTAAAGGGATGAGCTGTGGATTTGGAGTCACCCGACTTCCCACTCGCGTGGGAAAATCCAGAGGATATTCAGATTCCCAGGAACTGATATTATCCAAGGATAAACTGAGGGAATTCACTCCTACAGGATTTCCGTCCTTAAAGTCCAAGAAGAGGAAGGAAATCAAAGCCCTTTTACCTTCGAATCCCCAAAATCCTCAGGTTATCCCTCTCCCCTTTGCTTCCCCGCGGAATTCCCACGGTTCCAGGGGCAGCAGCCAGCCCAGGAATCTCCCAAAAACTGCTCCCTCCCCCGCCGGTTCCTCAGCTGGAATTTCAGTCATTCCAAGGTTCCTCCTCCCCCGCGCTCCCGATCTGCCCGCGAGAGCTTTTGTTTTCTTGCGGTCAACCGCTCTTCCCTGGAAATTCCCCGGGGGAAGGATTGGGTTTCCTCCTCCAGGCTTTGAAATCCCGGATTAGCGCTTCCCGGCAGAAGGAATTCGCTCCGCAGCCTTCGGGGAAGCCTCGGGATAACGCGAACGGGGGGAAACCCGACAGCAGGAGGCTGATTCCGGTTTCCCTCATCCCAACAGCTCCCGGATCTTCCCTAATTCCCAGCTAAATCCCGGTTCAGGATGAGCTTTGCGAGGTTCCTGCCCCACGGAAAAAGGCAAAGCAGCTTTAATTAAAGCTTTTAATGAAAATGAGTTTCGTTTTGTTTTTTAAACCCTTCCTTTTGACGTTCCCGTTCCTCGATTTTCATTGTGTTTTCTGGAGACCTAAAATCCCCCCCAAAAATAATTCTCCCGTTCCGAATTTTCCACAGATTCCCGGGCTGCAAAAAAAAAAAAAAAAAAAATCCTCGTGTTTTGACAGGAAAAGTTCATTAAACCTGAAGTTCTCCCCGGGCAAAAGGAAGTTTCGCCACCAGCCCTATTCCGACATCGGGATTATTTCCTGCGCGCGAGGATTTTACGGAAATCTGACTGGAAAATGTTCACTGGATCCTGAATTTTCATCCCGCGGCAAATCCGGAGCGATCGGAACAATCTTCACGTCTTTGAGGGCGTGGGGGGAGAAACAAGAGCAGAGTGATTTGTCACGATAGGGAACGGCTTTGAAAAGCCAGAGGGCAGGGATGGGTGGGATTTTGGGAATTGGGAATTCCTGGCTGGGAGGGTGGGGAGAGGCTGGGCTGGAATTCCCAGAGCAGCTGTGGGTGCCCCTGGATCCCTGGAAGTGCCCAAGGCCGGGCTGGACGGGGTTTGGAGCAGCCTGGGACGGTAGGAGGTGTCCCTGCCCATGGAATGGGGTGGAATTCCATGATCCATGAGGTCCCTCCCAACCCAATCCGTCCTGGGATCCTCAGACATCGCCTGCCCTCCAAATAAACCGGGATTTATTTGCTTATTCCCGGATTTTTAGGCTGTGTGTGGAAGCCCAGCTTTTCCACACCCGCACGGAATTTTTCTTTGTTCCCACATCTGCCCCCCAGCAACTCCAAGAGAGCCGAGGGAACGACACAAAAAAAAAACAGGGAAAAACGAGCGGCTTGTCCGGAAATTTACGGGGCGCGAAGCCCCTGGAGCTCACGGAACGAGAGGGGCTTTAACTCCGCCCCGGGGCTCGTGAGGGGAAATCGGGGACGGATCAGCGCCGGGAAATAAAATCGGGAATTCTCTCCGCGGCCTCCCGCCCGTTCCCGCCCCGTCCAGCGGCTCCAGGTGCGTTTTACGAGGCTCGTGGTGGATTCGGAGCCTCGGGCCGGGAGCCGAATCCCACCCACGGCCGGCGGGATTCGGGACGGCCGCGAGCGAGATCCTCGTTAAAATAAACTCGGGAGGCGGCAAAGCCGCACGCGGAGCTTTACAGCTCCCGGGAGGAACCGCGGCATTCCAGCCGGGAAGAAGAGCTGATCCACGCCGGAATGACGGATCTGCCGCGTTGCAGAGCCTTTGGAAGCCCAACCCGAGCCGGCGATAATTAACGCCACGAATCATTAATTAAGTGCATTAATTAAGTGCCGCCACGGGGGAATTTGTGATCCTCGGAAACGCTTTGTGAGGAACGCGATTCCGCTCCCTGCTCCCAGGCTGGGAATCTCCCGGGAATGAAAGGATTTTGAAGCTTCCCCACCAAGGGTTCCTTTTCCAGGAAGGGAATTCAGGCTGGGATGGAGCCGTGAGGAGCATTTGTGGCACCTGAGCTGCAGCGCAGGCGGGAGCATCCTGGAGAACCACCCAGAGCTCCCCCAGTATCCAAGGGAATTCTGTCCCAACCAGCCGTGGGATTTGAGGAATTAGGGGGGGGTTTTCCTGGAGCTCATGGGTGCCACCAAGCTGACGGCATCCCAAAGTTTCTGTTTCCTGCCCTGAGGTAAATGCAGGATCAGCCCTGGGGGGCTGGATACCCACAGTTTTTACGGGAATTTTCTTGCGCCGGAATTTTCAGCCGAAAACCCAACCTGCCCGGATCCTCCAGATGCAGCAGCGGGCCGGGAGCTGATTTTTATTCTTAAATTAAATTAAATACAACTGGGAGGGACCCAAGGAAATTCGGGAGGTAACTGAGCGGCCCGTTATCGTTTCTTACAACAAAGCTCCGTGAACTCAGCCAACATTTGAATTTCCAGTTTTCCAGCCCGCTGGAAGGAATTCCTGACTTTTCGTGAGGCTGGTGAGGGGCTGGAATGGATTTCCCGGAGAGGCCGTGGCCGTCCCATCCCTGGAATGTCCAAGGGAAAGGTTGGATGGGGCTTGGAGCACCCCGGGATAGCGGGAGGTGTCCCTTCCCGCGGCCAGAGATTTGGAATTTAACGATCTTTAAAGATCCTTTCCAACCCCAAACCATCCCGGGATTTATGATTCCGTGATATTGATGTTTTTCCTCACAAAAAATGATGACAAAAATAAGCAGTGATATTAGTTTTATGAATTTAAGTATTTTAAAAATTAATTAATATGATATAAATTGTTAATATAACGGAGTTATTAATAAAAAGGGCTCCAGTCACTCTTTCCCTCTGAGCTCCACCTCTGACCGTAATTAAAAATTAAGGATAGCTCGATCACTTTGTTCTACGGAGCGTGAAAATCCTGGAAAACAACGGGGGAAGGTGAGGAAAAGCTCTGGAACCTCTCCGGGCCTTTTAAACGGCTTTGTTACGTTAATTAACCTCCGGGCGCGGAGATTAATTAGCGCCATCCCTTACCCGGAGCGCTTCGGATCTTCTGGGTCGTTTTTGGGCCGTCCAGCCCCATTCCCGAGGGATTGAAATCGTGGATTTAAGGGATCCAGGGGTGGGGAACGGTTGGGACTCGACGGCCTTAACGCGATCTCTTCCCGCCGGAATCATTCCGCGATCCTCGGATCGCTCGGGTTCCCGCGGGCCTCCCGTGCCCCGTCCGAGCGGGCCGGGAACGGGACCCGGGAGAAGTTCTGGCTCCGGAGGAAAAGCCCCTCCAAGCCCCGTTCCCTTTAACGAGGCAGCTCGGGAGGGATCGCGGCCGCCGCGTGGGAATTCCCCGGGA
>VXAZ01004960.1:21803-31911 GCA_013399875.1 Gymnorhina tibicen | reverse complement strand
TTGCGCCGGAATTTTCAGCCGAAAACCCAACCTGCCCGGATCCTCCAGATGCAGCAGCGGGCCGGGAGCTGATTTTTATTCTTAAATTAAATTAAATACAACTGGGAGGGACCCAAGGAAATTCGGGAGGTAACTGAGCGGCCCGTTATCGTTTCTTACAACAAAGCTCCGTGAACTCAGCCAACATTTGAATTTCCAGTTTTCCAGCCCGCTGGAAGGAATTCCTGACTTTTCGTGAGGCTGGTGAGGGGCTGGAATGGATTTCCCGGAGAGGCCGTGGCCGTCCCATCCCTGGAATGTCCAATGGAAAGGTTGGATGGGGCTTGGAGCACCCCGGGATAGCGGGAGGTGTCCCTGCCCATGGCAAGGGGATTTGGAATTTAACGATCTTTAAAGATCCTTTCCAACCCCAAACCATCCCGGGATTTATGATTCCGTGATATTGATGTTTTTCCTCACAAAAAATGATGACAAAAATAAGCAGTGATATTAGTTTTATGAATTTAAATATTTTAAAAATTAATTAATATGATATAAATTGTTAATATAACGGAGTTATTAATAAAAAGGGCTCCAGTCACTCTTTCCCTCTGAGCTCCACCTCTGACCGTAATTAAAAATTAAGGATAGCTCGATCACTTTGTTCTACGGAGCGTGAAAATCCTGGAAAACAACGGGGGAAGGCGAGGAAAAGCTCTGGAACCTCTCCGGGCCTTTTAAACGGCTTTGTTACGTTAATTAACCTCCGGGCGCGGAGATTAATTAGCGCCATCCCTTACCCGGAGCGCTTCGGATCTTCTGGGTCGTTTTTGGGCCGTCCAGCCCCAGGAAGGGGCTGGGGGTGCCCATTCCCGAGGGATTGAAATCGTGGATTTAAGGGATCCAGGGGTGGGGAACGGTTGGGACTCGACGGCCTTAACGCGATCTCTTCCCGCCGGAATCATTCCGCGATCCTCGGATCGCTCGGGTTCCCGCGGGCCTCCCGTGCCCCGTCCGAGCGGGCCGGGAACGGGACCCGGGAGAAGTTCTGGCTCCGGAGGAAAAGCCCCTCCAAGCCCCGTTCCCTTTAACGAGGCAGCTCGGGAGGGATCGCGGCCGCCGCGTGGGAATTCCCCGGGAATTTTACGGGCCTCGCTCCCGCTGAAAGCAGGGAAAATTCAGTAGGAATACAAAATTCGCTGTCTGATCATCCCGTTCCCGGCAGGCATTGGGAACGATTTCGTGGGAAGGGTTTTCCAGCCCAGGGCGGTGACGGCGTCGCCGCCCCCGGGAGGATTTAAAATCCACGGGAATAAATCTCTGCCTGGCGGGACACAAAATATTTCCCGTCTAAAGGCTGAGCTCCCGCTCCGAGGTCTGGGATTCTCCTCCAAATATTCCACGGATCCCGGGTGGATCCGCTCGGCCTGGTTCCTAATCCCACCCTTTGGAAGCGAAGTCGCTTTGCCCTTGTATTTCTGTTTTCCTAATCCAGGGGATACATTTATTCCTCGGAATAAAAATGTTTAGACACAGGCAAGGAGAAACGTTCACTTCCATAACCTTTTCCAACTTTCCGGTAGGAAAATCGAACACACACACACAAAAAAAAAAAAGAAAAAACCCACCAAACCAACCCTCAGTTGCAAATATTTTAATTTGGTTTTTTTATCTTATTTTTTTCCTAATTAAAAGCATCAATTCTGGCGGCGTTTCCAAGGAAACTCGGTTGCGAGGGACTGTTCCCCGAAATGAAGGAATAAAGGAGTCGGATTTTTGGGATCCAAGGGCTGCCAAAACGTCCCACAGCCGGCACGATTCGGATTTTCTCCGTTAACCACTCACAGTTCCCTCGAGATCCAGACAGACCCGGTGGTGGCGGCTCGGTGCCGGCCAAAACCGGGAAAATCGGAGGGCGCTCAGCAAATTCCTGCTCTGGGCCAGCAAATGTCAGGATTTGGATGAGAGCTGAGGGGGGGGAAAAACCTCGGGAAAACGTCGTCCATCCCTGCTGGAATGGGGAAGGGCCCTGCTTCCCTCCGCCTGGCTTTGGGTCGTGGTTCGTGCTCAGAATTCCAACCGTTTCCACGATTTCCATCCTCGCCGGGAGTTTTGGCGGAACCGCGGCGCCACAACCCGGCTGTTTAATCTCCACGGAATCCTGGAACGGTTTGGGTTGGACCTTGAGGATCACCCAGCTGGCCACGGGCAGGGACATCTCCACGGAGCTCGGGTCGCTCCAAGCCCATCCAGCCCGCTTCCGGCGCTGTCCCACCAACCCGCAAAGAGAATTCCGCCCGTTACCCGTCGGAAAATTGGTCATTCCAAGTGCGAGGGTTATCATTCCCCTCTCCGGGCAGGGTTTTCCCCGAAACCATCGGATTCTGGGCAGCAGTGCCGAAAAATTTGGATCTCCTGCGGATCTCTTCCAGCCTGGAGAAGAGAAGCTTTGGGGTGAGCTAACTGTGGCCTTCCAGGACCTGAGGGCGATACAAGGAAGGTGGAGAGGGAATGTTTCCAAGGATATGGAGGGACAGGACAAGGGGGATTGGATCCAAACTCAGACAGAGAGGAGGTTTAGATGGGATTTTGGGAAGGAATTCCTGGCTGGGAGGGTGGGGAGGGGCTGGGCTGGAATTCCCAGAGCAGCTGTGGCTGCCCCTGGATCCCTGGGAATGCCCAAGGCCGGGCTGGACACTGGGGCTTGGAGCACCCTGGGATAATGGAAGGTGTCCCTGCCCCTGGAATGAGATGATTAAAGTCCCTTCCATCCCAAACCAATCCATGATTCCATGACCTTGGAGCTGGACCCCCCTTGCACAGTGGCTGTGGATGAGGTGATCCCAATTTTCCCCCCCCAAGGATGGAGCACGTGGCCACAAACGGATGCAAATCCTTCTGGATCTTGCAGAATCCGAACTCTGGGAATGTGCCAAGCCCTTCCAGAGATTAATCAAAGTGAGGAGACGACGCACACACACCCCAACTCGCCCTTCCCAGGCGGAAATTCCTCATTATCTCCTGGCTGGATTTGCAAATCTGGGAAACAAACAAACAAACAAACAAGGAATATTGCAGAGGACAGAATTCTCCGGCGTGAGGAGCAGCGCCAGGAATTCCTTCCTTCCTTCCTTCCTTCCTTCCGAAGGCGGCCGTGGATGCAAACCGCTGGCGGCGGCTCATTCCCGGCACCAACAGCTACGTCGTGTTCCCTGGAAGGCGGGCAGCGCGGAATAGCGCCGGGAAAGGAAAACAAACACGGCGCTCGCTCCGTGAGTCACCGGCCGTAAATCCTCGCCGAGGAGCAAAAACAGCTCAGGCGGCTCGGGGAGCCTTCGGGGCTCGCTGATCCCTCCGTGATGTCCCGAGGGAGCCGATATCCCGCTTTTCCAAGCCGGGATAAACCCCCGGCGGGATGAAACAAACCACGTCCTCCTCCACGTTCCGGAGTGGGACGAAATCCGACTTCCAGTCGGTTTGTGCCGGGTTCAAAACCCGCTTTAGTGGGTCCTTCTCCCTTTTCTCCCTCTTTTTTTTCCCCCCCTCTTTTATTTTTGGAAGTTGCTTGCCTTGGAAGAGGGATGGCAGCTCCCCCCGAAATCCCATAAAGGCGCCGCTCCCGGTGGCCCAAAAATTCCATCTGATTTCTTTCAGGAGCGTTCAGGATCGAGTCCGAAGGGGTGAAAACGAACGGAGCCCAGCAGAAACTCGGCTGAGCCGCGGTCCCAAAGCCTCCGCGCACACAGGGAGCAGCCTCTCCCAGCTCCTGCGGGATCTGGGGGGGAGAACTGTGGAATCCTGGAATGGTTTGGGTCGGAAGGGATCCGGAAGGTTATCTCCTTCCTGTCCCCAGCGCAGGAACGCGGCTGGAACCAAGAGGGTTGGGAATTTGACTGGAATCCCGAGTTCTGCATCAGAAATGATCAGGGAATTGTGGAATATCCTGAGCGACCCACAGGGATCATCCCAGCCCAGCTCCAGGCCCTGCACAGACATCCCAACAATCCCCCCCAGTGCATCCCTGGGAGCGCTGTCCAAACGCTCCTGGAGCTCCAGCAGCCTCGGGAATGTGCCCATTCCCTGGGGAGCCTGGGCAGTGCCCCAGCACCCTCTGGATGAGGGACCTTTCCCTAAAATCCAACCCAAACCTCCCCTGGAACAGCTCCATAAATCTGGGGGAGCCTTTTGTCAAATCCTCTAAGACCCCCAAGGAGATTTTCCTCCTGGTGGCAGGGGGAACCTGTCCAAGGTGGGAATTTTTCGGGAGCAGCACCAGGATTATCCTGGTTCTCCGGTCTGGCCTTGGATTCGTTCCGCCCAAGCCCGGACAAACCTGGATAATTACCAGGGAATTACATCCCGAAAACTCTCGCCTGGTTTAAAACGGATAAAGAAAAAACCCTCAGAACGAGGCATTTCCCGAAGAAACTTGTACCTGGGGGGATTTTTTGGGAACATCCCCGCAAGTCAGAGCTCGGCGTCCGTATCCAGCACCTGCACCGGAGCTGAGGAAATTCCGGGAGGCTCCGCATCCCTTTTGACACCCGATGCCCTCTGAAGCCTTTCCAGTGGCTCGGAAGAGCCCCGGTGGCCGGGATGGCTCTCCGGAGGGACGGGAGAGATCCGGAGGGACGGGAGAGATCCGGAGGGATGGGAGAGATCCGTATCTCCCCCCTTCAGAGGCACGAATTGTTCGCCCGGCCATGAGCAACAATGGAGGCTTTGAGGCCGCCGGCAACCGAGGCATGGAAAAAATTCCTTCCCGGACTCTTCCCTCCTTCACATTCCCGCTAATCGGCGCTCTGCTGTCAGCACGGAACGCTATCGGCCTTCGGCAAGGCATCAAACGGGGACAGGGGGATCCCCAATCCCGCCCCGCCCTTCCCGGCCGCGCGAAAGGGAACGGCCTGGGAAAGGCCGGCGCGGGAATTTGGGAGCGGGGGAATCGGGGATGGGCGGATGTTGCCTCTCCTCGGCCGCCGCCCGGCGGTTTCGCTCCCCGTCTCCGACATTTATTTCTCCATTGAGGAATTCCATCCCGCCCCCGGAGTTTCGGGGAGATGCTCCATCAAAAGCGGCTCCCGGCGGGAAATTGGGGGGTTGGGATCCTGGGGTTTTGACTTGGGAATGCACCAGTGAGGGGAAAATAAGGATTAAAAATAAGTATTTGTAACGAATGATAAGAGAAATACGTGATGGGGATTTTTGTAGGATCACGGGGTGCTTTGGGGCTGACAGGACCTCCAAGATCGTCCGTAATTCCATGGGCAGGGACGCCTTCCACCATCCCAGGTTATTCCAAGCCCTTTCCAGCCCGGCTTTTGTTCCGGACCTCGACCGATCCAGTGAAAACTCCAACGTTCCTTAACCTCCCCCTGCTCCGAGCGGGAGGTTGGATCAGAGATCTCCCAGGAAAAATTCCAGCCGGCACGTCCGTACTCCGGTAGCTCCGGCGTCCAGCAGCTGTAAAGGAAACTCGGGAGACACCAGGATAAATCCCCGTTCCTCACGTTCAGTTACCTGAAATCATCAAGTTGCTGTTCAATCGCTCCGTATTTCCCCAAAACTGATTGGGAATATCCCTTCCCAGTTTTTCTGCTCTCTGTTCTCCTTCTCCGCTCCCTGCTCCTCTTTTCCACTTATATCCCAAACCAGATCCACAGGAACGCGGAAAAGAACCGAGAAACATCCCCCAAAAAACCAAAATATAACCCAAAACTGCTGCAATTTACTTCTTTTTTTTTTTTTTTTTTGACACGAATCCTCACTGGTGGGACAAATCAGGATCTGCAAAAACAAAAATTCCTTTAAAAATAGGGAAGGGGGTTAAAAATAAAGATTTTCCCAAACATGGACATTTTAAGGGAAGAAATTGGGAATATGGCTCTTAGAATTATTATTTTCAATAACGGGGTGAACTTTTGTAGCTGAATCTGCCCCGGGATTTAAGAAGGCAAAGATCCAGGAGTTATAGCCGATATTCCAGTTGGTTTTCCCTGCCTCTGGAAGCGGAACGCTGGAGCCCGGCTGGAAGTGAGCTGAAGCATTTCCTGTGCACAAAAACACCGGGAAAAGCCTCGTTTTTAATTAATTTCTCATCGGTTTTTAATTCGTTTTAAATTAAGCTTGGGAATAAATTCGCGGGAACAGAATTCCAGGATGGCTCCCCCCATATTCCAGGAAGCCGAAAGGAAAACCCTGGAATTCTGACGCGTCTTCAAACAGATGAGGCAGAACGGCTCCTGAAGTACCCGCGTCCCTGGGCTCCGATTTTCCATGGATATCCGGGGTGGAACCCTCAGCAGGACGAATCCCACTCGGTTTTCCCCCAAAACTCGCCGTTTTCTCCCGTTTTGGCAGAATTTGGCCTCACTGAAGAGTCCGAGGCCCCGAGACGAGGGATTTGACGGCAAAGCAGAATCCAGACACGGCTGTCCCGAAGGTTTCGCTCCTTCCTGCTCCAAAAGGTTTTCCAGAGTTCCCGGGGAACTGGGATATTCAATAGCTTGGCTTCCGTGCAGGCAGCTCCCAAATGATGTCGCCGTTCCCAATCCCAAATCGGACCGTTTTCTGTCGCCACAGAGGAAAAAAAAAAATGGGAATATTTCTGTTTATTTAGAACTGATCCACGTAAAAAGCGTGGGATTGAGGGGAGGCCCCCTCATCATCCCAAAAAATTCCGGTGCCGTTTCCTCCGTTCCATTGTCTGTGATGGGAATGGATCCGGCGAGAACCCGAGGAATAAAAAGCGGTTTTTCCTGAGCTCCTCGCACTTTAGAGGGAAAGTGGGAAAAGGGAAAAAACGGGTTTTTCTTGGAATACCTGAGCAGAAAATTCCAGCATTAAAGGTTTTTCATCGGAGAGGAGCTGATGGAGAAAACGCAGCCAAAATATTTCATCCCCTAAATACCATTTTTTTTTTCCTCATTTGTAGTTGGCAAAATTAAACAAAGTCAAGAAAAATTCAATATTTTCGGGGCAGAAAATGAAATCTTTCACGTGAATCCCAACTCTTTCACGTGTCCCGGAAACAAAGGATGTTTTCCAAAGCCTTTTCCCTCCCCAGCCTCAGATCCACGCCCTCCCCATGAGATCATCCTTCCCTCGGGAACGCGCCCGGCTGGAAAAGCCAACAGCAGCGGTGAAACGGTTGGGAACGGCGCTGGCACAGCCGTTTTGGGGCATTTTGTGGGATTCGGGAGCGAGTCTGGACGGCCTCGGCGGTTCCCACACCTACGGAGACCGGCGGGATCCACGGATCCGCCTTTTCCTTCAGGCTCTCCCAGACGCTTGTGGTGGGATTTCGGGTGGATTCCCACCCCCAAACCCTTCCCCAGCCTCTCCATGCTTTGAGAGCTGCTCCCTTCCTCCTTCCTCCGGAAAGTTTTACGGATTCCTGAGGGTGAGGAGAACAACCGGACTCGCTCGACGCTCCACGAGGATCCGCATCCGTATTTTTTTCCCGGAGAAAGCTTTCCATTGAACCCGCATCTTCTCAGTGTCCAAAGCCACCCCTGCGGCTCAAGGCGGGAACGCGCCGTGAATAATTCAGGCGCAAGCCGGGTTATCCTTGGAAAAAGGCGTTTTTCCCAGTTTTCCACTGGATTCCAGGAGATATCTCCCAGCGTGGAGTCCGGAGGAGGAATGTGGTTAATATCCTAAAATGAGGGCAGTGACCCACCCGGCAGCACATCCTTCTGTCCCGAGGAATGCTCGTCCTGGAAAGCAGATCCCGGCTGGAAATACCCAAGGGAAGGTGTAGGAGAAAGGGCCGACACCTCTTCCCTCCAGAGCCCGGAATGGGAATTGTCCCGGGGTTTATCCCTGGGATATGAGTATCCACAAATCCACAGGCGCAGCCTCGTGCAGCCACGGGGGTGAGGAGATGGATGAGGAGATCACAGGATCGCGGGATCATCTCAGCTGGAAAAGATCTCCAGGATCATGGAGTCCAGCCTGTGACTGAAGGTGGCTGAGAGCATGGAAAAGGTGGGTGGGAATATGGAAAAGGTGGATGAGAACTTTGAGGAGATCACAGAATCCCAGGATCTTTTCAGTTGGAAAAGATCTCCAGGATCATGGAGTCCAACCTGTGACTGAAGGTGGCTGAGAACATGGAGAAGGTGGCTGAGAACACGGAAAAGGTGGAGAACACGGAAAAGGTGGATGAGAACACGGAAAAGGTGGCTGACAACATGGAGAAGGTGGATGAGAACATGGAAAAGGTGGATGAGAACTTTGAGGAGATCACAGAATCCCAGGATCATTTCGGCTGGAAAAGACTTCCAGGATCATCAAGTCCCACCTGGGATGAAGATGGCTGAGAACATGGAAAAGGTGGGTGGGAACATGGAGAAGGTGGATGAGAACACGGAGAAGGTGGATGAGAACATGGAAAAGGTGGACAAGAACATGGAAAAGGTGGCTGAGAACACGGAAAAGGTGGATGAGAACATGGAAAAGGTGGCTGAGAACATGGAGGAGGCGGCTGAGAGCATGGAAAAGGTGGATGAGAACATGGAAAAGGTGGCTGAGAACATGGAGGAGGCGGCTGAGAGCATGGAAAAGGTGGATGAGAACATGGAAAAGGTGGCTGAGAACATGGAGGAGGCGGCTGAGAGCATGGAAAAGGTGGATGAGAACATGGAAAAGGTGGCTGAGAACATGGAGGAGGCGGCTGAGAGCATGGAAAAGGTGGATGAGAACATGGAAAAGGTGGCTGAGAACATGGAGGAGGCGGCTGAGAGCATGGAAAAGGTGGATGAGAACATGGAAAAGGTGGCTGAGAACATGGAGGAGGCGGCTGAGAGCATGGAAAAGGTGGATGAGAACATGGAAAAGGTGGCTGAGAACATGGAGGAGGCGGCTGAGAGCATGGAAAAGGTGGATGAGAACATGGAAAAGGTGGCTGAGAACATGGAGGAGGCGGCTGAGAGCATGGAAAAGGTGGATGAGAACATGGAAAAGGTGGCTGAGAACATGGAGGAGGCGGTTGAGAGCATGGAAAAGGTGGATGAGAACATGGAAAAGGTGGCTGAGAACATGGAGGAGGCGGTTGAGAGCATGGAAAAGGTGGATGAGAACATGGAAATGGTGGCTGAGAACACTGAGGAGATCACAGAATCAAGGATCATGAGATCATTCCAGCTGGAAAAGACCTCCAGGATCGTGGAGCCCAAACTCTGACAGGACAGAAGAGTACATGGAGAAGGCGGCTGGGAACTTTGGGGAGATCACAGAATCACAGGATCATGGGGATCATTTCAGTTGGAAAAGATCTCCAGGGTCATGGAATCTAACCTGGGACCAAAGATGGCTGGGAACACGGAGAGGGTGGCTGGGAACATGGAAAAACCGGCTCTTGTGTTTCCCAACCCAACCTTGGTGTCACTCCCACACCTCAAGGTCATGGAGAGGCCTTTCCAGAACATTCCCCCAGGCAGCACCAGCTTCCAACCGGGAAATTCAACCCCCAGCACTGCCAGCTGGGGTGAGCTCCTCCCAAGCCACCCAGGTGCCCACGCTCCAAATGCCAGGAGAGGAATTCCAACACTGGCTCCAGGAAAAGTCACTCTGGGATCCCTGCCCTTCACTGGATTGGGAAGGGGTCATCCCAGGAGCGCAGCCAGGTCCAAGCTGGGTGCGGACCTAACTGCGGCTAAAAGTTAGGGAAGGGGAAGCGTCTGCTGTCTTTGGGAAGGGCCTAATCCCGAAATTCCTGCCAGTGGTCTCGGTTCCATGCGCTTGGGGTCTGTCACAGAACCATGGAATATTCTGAGTTGGAGGAACCCACAGGGACACCCCAACAACCCCACCCTGTGCATTCCTGGGAGTGTTGTCCAAACACTCCCGGAGCTCCGGCAGCCTTGGGAACGCGGGCATTCCCTGGAGAGCTGTTCCAGTGCCCAACCCCCCTCCGGCAGCCTTGGGAACGCGGGCACTCCCTGGAGAGTTGTTCCAGTGCCCAACCTCCCTCTGCCAGCCTTGGGAACGCGGGCATTCCCTGGAGAGCTGTTCCAGTGCCCAACCTCCCTCTGGCAGCCTTGGGAACGCGGGCATTCCCTGGAGAGCTGTTCCAGTGCCCAACCTCCCTCCGGCAGCCTTGGGAACGCGGGCATTCCCTGGAGAG
>VXAZ01004960.1:0-11816 GCA_013399875.1 Gymnorhina tibicen | reverse complement strand
TGGAAGGGACCTTAGAGAATCCCAGAATCCCGGGATGGTTTGGGCTGGAAGGGACCTTAGAGAATCCCAGAATCCCAGAATCCCGGGATCGTTTGGGATGGAAGGGACCTTAGAGAATCCCAGAATCCCGGGATGGTTTGGGCTGGAAGGGACCTTAGAGAATCCCAGAATCCCAGAATCCCGGGATCGTTTGGGATGGAAGGGACCTTAGAGAATCCCAGAATCCCGGGATGGTTTGGGCTGGAAGGGACCTTAGAGAATCCCAGAATCCCAGAATCCCGGGATCGTTTGGGATGGAAGGGACCTTAGAGAATCCCAGAATCCCGGGATGGTTTGGGCTGGAAGGGACCTTAGAGAATCCCAGAATCCCAGAATCCCGGGATCGTTTGGGATGGAAGGGACCTTAGAGAATCCCAGAATCCCGGGATGGTTTGGGCTGGAAGGGACCTTAGAGAATCCCAGAATCCCAGAATCCCGGGATCGTTTGGGATGGAAGGGACCTTAGAGAATCCCAGAATCCCGGGATGGTTTGGGCTGGAAGGGACCTTAGAGAATCCCAGAATCCCAGAATCCCGGGATCGTTTGGGATGGAAGGGACCTTAGAGAATCCCAGAATCCCGGGATGGTTTGGGCTGGAAGGGACCCTGAAGAATCCCATTCCAATCCACCTCCCACGGAAAACAGGGCCTGGAGCGCCCTGGGATGGCGGGAGGTGTCCCTGGGCTCCAGATGGGATTGAAGGTCCTTCCAACCCAAACCATTCAGTGATTCCATGACTTTAATCCCGGCTCACGTATTGGAGAGAACACAACGGAATTTCGGGAATGTCGCGCGTTAACGAACGCTGACGTAACGGCACCGTCGTTTTGGAGCTCTTCCATCCCCCTTTTCCAGCCCCGTTCCCGATTATCCCGAGCTCTTCCATCCCCCTTTTCCAGCCCCGTTCCCGATTATCCCCCTCACTCACAATCCCTTGGATTCCCTCGAGGCTCCAGCAGGGAATTTTCGGGCCAGGATAAGCAGAGAGCTCCAAGTTCTCCGTGGCTGGGAGATTCCAGCAACGCCCCCGGATTTTTCTTTTTCCTTTTCAATAAAAGCGAGGAATTTTCGAATCGAGCGGAAATGGATCCGGAGCTTGGAACAACAGCTGGGAATTCGGCTGAGGGGGTGACGTCAGCCTGGAATGTTGGGGATTTTGGGAATTCTGAGCTCTTTCTGGAGCTGGAGGCCGAGGCTTCGGGAGGCTGAGGGCGTTTGGTGATCGGGATCCCGGGAATGCTGGAATATTTTTCCTCCACGGTGATGCCGCTTTGGCTCAAAACCCCAACCTGAACAACTTAAAATCATGGATCCATGGAATTTTCGGGGTTGGATGGGACCTTAAAGACCACCCAGCTCCAAGCCCATGCCAGGGACACTTCCCATTATCCCAGGGTGCTCCTTGGGCACTGCCAGGGATCCAGGGGCAGCCACAGCTGCTCTGGGAATTCCAGCCCAGCCCCTCCCCACCCTCCCAGCCAGGAATTCCCAATTCCCAATATCCCATCCATCCCTGCCCTCTGGCAGTGGGAAGCCATTCCCTGTGTCCTGTCCCTCCATCCCTTATCCCAAATCCCTCTCCAGCTCTCCTGGAGCCCCTTCAGGCCCTGCTAAGGGGCTCTGAGCTCTCCCTGGAGCCTTCCCTTCTCCAGGGGAACATTCCCAGCTCTCCCAGCTCTGGGATAATTCCATGACCTCTTTCTGGAGTTGCTCCAGCAGCTCCATGTTTTTTGGATACTCAGGATCTGCCTATCCCACCTCAGGCCCGGCATTCCAAGCTGGAATAAATCCCAAAATCCGGGATCGCCCCAGGCAGGCATTTCCTCGGCACCGCCGGGTTAAGGGTCGGACTCGAGAATCCCAAAGGATTTTTCCCAACCCAAACAATTCCACGATTTCACCTTTTCCCAGCTTTTTTTTCGCCTCTCCTGGCCTCCCGCCTCCCCCATCCCGCCCAGCCGCAGCTCGGGATGAGGAATCCACGGAAAAGAGGCCGGGGTGGAAACGATCCCCTGGAACGCCCTGGAGAGCCCCGGAATTCCTTACGGGAAGCCGAAATTAAAATCCTAGCACGGCAAAAAGAGCGGGAATTCCAGGAGGGGACAACACGAGCTGGGAATGCCTTCCCGAGCAGGCCACGGGAATCACGGAATGCCGGCAGCTGGAATTGCCACGGGAGCGCGGAGCCAAAACCCCTCCGTTTTTAGGGTTTTCCGCCCCTAAAATCCCCGTAAAGCTCCGGAAGGGGCTTCCCGCAATTCCCGGCTTTTCCAAGGAGGCGCCCGGGAATGCCGGCGCAGCCCTCGTTCCCAAATTGGGGCGGGAAGGACGGAACCCTCTCACTTCCGGAGCAGGAACGGCGATCCTACAGCTCTTCCCTACAAAATCCCCGCTCGGGGCCACTCCAGCTTTTCTAGGGACGGAAAAAGGACGGGAAAGGGATGGACGTGGATTTGGGATTAGCCCAGGAACCCTCGGGACACGAATAATAAATCCTAAGATCAGATCCCGCTGGGGCCTGGCCACCCAGGAGGGTGAGGGCCATTTTTAGGGTCAAAGCCCTTTTTAGGGTCAAGGGCACTTTTAGGGCCAAGGCCCTTTTAGGGTAAAGGCCACTTTTAGGGTCAAGGCCATTTTTAGGGTCAAGGCCCTTTTTAGGGTCAAGGCCCTTCTTAGGGTCAAAGCCATTTTTAGGGTCAAGGCCCCTTTTAGGGTCAAGGCCCCACTTTTAGGGTCAAGGCCCTTTTAGGGTCAAGGCCCTTTTTAGGGTCAAGGCCCTTCTTAGGGTCAAAGCCATTTTTAGGGTCAAGGCCCCTTTTGGGGTCAAGGCCCTTTTAGGGTCAAGGTCATTTTTAGGACAAAGGCCCTTTTAGGGTCAAGGCCCTGCTGGGCCATCAGGAATTTTTGCCCATCCCAGTTTTCCCTGTTGAATTCCCAACCCGGGATTATCCCGTCTGTAGAATCCCTGGCTCAGGGTCGGGAGCTCCGGATCCCGTTCCCGCTCCCACTGGATGACGGAGGCCGTGGAACGGGAAGGGATCAATGAGAGATCTTTAAATAATTCGGGAAACCTGGGATAAATCCAGCGGGGACGGTGCCTCGGGATGCCGCCCTCAGCTGGGAATTCAGCGGTATCCACGGAAAACCCCAATATTTTGGGAATTCCATGCTCAGCTTTGTGCCCCAGCAGCATCCCCAGGTCCCGTTTTCCAGCTGGGTATTCCCAGCACGTCCCGATTCCTGGGATCGTTCCTCCCCGCGGGCAGGATTTCTTCTCGTCGGAACTTCCCGAGGATCCCGCGTTTCTCCAGGATTTCGAGGCCCCAGCCCCGCCGAGGATCACGGAATCCTTTGGGATTTGGGCGGGAAGGGACCTTCAAGCTCACCCAGGGCCCACCCTTCCAGCAGGGAAATTTTTTTTTTCTCCCAAAAATCAGCCCCATCCCCAAAGCCCGACCCCGCGGGAAGCGCTTGGCGAGATCCCATCCCGCGGGAAGCCGGGCACGGATTTTTCCCCCGGGAATTTCCCGGCCGAGCGACGACAAGGAGAGAGAGGGAAAATCACCATTCCGAGATGTTTAATGAGAAGGAACGACAGGCGGAAAATCCTTCCGGCACACGGAATTCAGCCAATGTACAGCTCCGGGGTGGAATATTTCGAGGAATTTTTCCCGAGGAATATTCCAAGGTTTTTTGGGGATACGTCGGACTCAACGCTCCCAACAAAAGACGGAGTCGGCGCCCAAACCCCGCGACGATAAAAAATATGGCACGAACAACACCAGGAAAAAAACCCAAAACCCCTCAAATCCCAAATATTTCCTTCCAGGAATCCCGGTTTGGATTCATCCAACTCCCGGATCCCATCCCCAGGCTCGGCCGACGCGGATTCGGTGCAAAATCCGCTCGGAAATCCAAGGAAAAAGTTTTATTTTCCTCTCCCGGTTAAAGCAGCAGCGATTTGGGGGTGGGGGAAACACCAGGAGAAGCTCGGAGAGGATTGAATTCCCAAGAAATAACGGACGGAATATTGGATATGGAATTCTCACCAGGTGATCCAGTAAAGTGCATGCCAGGAAAAACTCGGGAGTCCACATTTTTTTCCTCCAATCCCAACGAAAAATCAAGGAATACAAACCCAGAGGCAGAGCAAGAGCTCGCAAGGCAACGCCCTCCGCGCGGGTCGGTGTCCTCTTCTCCCAAAATTCGGCCGGATTCCTCGGAAAACGGGAAAAATTCCCAGCGGAAGCGAGCGTTTGAAGCTTCCCCGTTCGGAAATACCGCACCGGAAGCGTCGGATTGGGGGGAAAAAACAGCGAAAACATTGAAATTAAAATGAAAGAATAATTAAAAAATGGTATTTTCCGACAGCTCCTCGGAGCTCAAAAACGGAGGGATGGCGGGTTTTTATGGATTATCCGGAATTTTTCCTACGGGATATCGATAATTTAGGAGGGGGAATCTCTGCTCTCAACGGAGCCAAGCGTAAAGACTTGAAATAAAAAACATTCCCTTGGTTTTTTGTTAGGAATTCCGGGAAAAGCCTTGAAACGTTTCATCAGCACCGGGTGCAAATAAACTAAAAAAAAAAAAAACAAAAAAACCCCGGGAAAAACGGGATGTTCCGGGAAAAACGGGATGTCCCAGGAGCACCCAACGCTTCCAGCTCCCTTCCCGACTCCCGTAAAATTCCGGGATAGGAAAAGCGGGATTGGAAGCCGCTCAAAGTCGGGGAACGCGAGGTTTTGTCGCCGTCGCCGTTCGTTCCCGGCGCGAAATTCCCGGGAAGGAAAAAAAGGCTCCAAGGATTCGCGGTCGGACGCCCGGCCTTTAGTTCGGCTTATCCAGGATTTTAGGGAAAGACCTGGAGAAGGGAATTCGAGGGCTGGGATGGGCTCAGGAGGGCTCGGATGCACTGGGAAAATCCCAAAAAGCAGCAAAATAAACAGAGCGCGTTAATGAATAAATAAATAAATAAATTAATAATTAATTAATTAATTAATTAAAATTAAGTCCGGTTCTGTCACATCCCTTCGTATTCGCGGGATTTCGGGGTGGGGAATCCAGGAGTTTTGTTTGATCCTGATTGGAAATGTGGAGCTTTTCATCCAAAAAAAGCTTCCGAATACGATCCAAGATCCGAACGTGATCCAAGATCCAAACGTGATCCAAGATCCAGCCTCATCCAAGGTCCAACCTCATCCAAGATCCAACCATGATCCAAGATCCAACCATGATCCAAGATCCAACCATGATCCAAGATCCAACCATGATCCAAGATCCAACCATGATCCAAGATCCAACCATGATCCAAGATCCAACCATGATCCAAGATCCAACCCTCATCCAAGATCCAACCATCATCTAAGATCCAACCATCATCCAAGATCCAACCACCATCCAAGATCCAAACCTTATCCAAGGTCCAAACATCCAAGATCCAAACCTCATCCAAGATCCAAACCTCATCCAAGATCCAACCATGATCCAAGATCCAACCATGATCCAAGATCCAAACCTCATCCAAGATCCAACCGTGATCCAAGATCCAACCATCATCCAAGGTCCAACCTCATCCAAGGTCCAAACCTTATACAAGACCCAAACCTCATCCAAGATCCAACCATCATCCAAGATCCAGCCATCATCCAAGATTCAAACCTCATCCAAGGTCCAACCATGATCCAGGGGCCAAACATCCAAGATCCAACCTCATCCAAGATCCAAATTGTCTCATCCAAGATCCAAATATCCAAGATCCAACCATCATCCAAGATCCAACCATTGTCCAAGATCCAGCCATCATCCAAGATCCAACCACCATCCAAGGTCCAAATATCCAAGATCCAACCGTGATCCAAGATCCAACCATCCGAGATCCAAACATCATCCAAGGTCCAACCTCATCCAAGATCCAAACCTCACCCAAGTCTAGGAACCGTTTCAACCCCCTCCGGAACTCCACGCCGGCAGCGCCGTTTTCCAAACACCGTCCCGAACACCTCCCAAAGCGTCTCTGGAAAAACCAGTCCCGAAAATCCCGGCTCTCCCCCGTCCTCCTGCTCCTCCCCGCGTTCCCATTCCCGTTCCCGCCGGGATGTTACGTCAGCTTCCTGATCCTGCGGTTCTGCCGGTCGATGTTGAGCGTGGCGCGATCCACGGAGCTGCCGATGGAATCCAGGGCCTCGTCCTGCCTCTCCAGCTCCGCTTCCGTCTCCAGGGCCAGGCCCTTGAGCTTCTGCAGGATCTGCCGGAAGGAAACACGGAGAGCTCGCGGGGAGGGGTTGGGAGCAATGGGATGGTTCCTGGATTTAAATCCCAGAATCCAGGAATGGTTTGGGTGGGAAGGGATCTTGAGGATCATCCCACGGGCAGGGACACCTCCCGCTATCCCAGGGTGATCCAAGTCCCGTCCAATCTGGCATTGGGCACTGCCAGGGATCCAGGGGCTTCTCTGGGAATTCCAGCCCAGCCCCTCCCCACCCTCCCAGCCAGGAATTCCTTCCCAAGATCCCATCTAAATCTCCCCTTTCCCAGTGGGAAGCCATTCCCTGTGTCCTGTCCCTCCAGGCCTTGTCCCCAGTCCCTCTCCAGCTCTCCTGGAGCCCCTTCAGGCCCTGCCAGGGGCTCTGAGCTCTCCCTGGAGCCTTCCCTTCTCCAGGGGAACATTCCCAGCTCTCCCAGCTCTGGGATAATCCCATGACCTCTTCTGGAGTTGCTCCAGCAGCTCCACGTTTTCAGACGCTCCCCAAGGATGGAATTTGGACGGAGAACCACGCCATGGAAACTCCACACGAGGCTCTGCCCGCTCCCCAAATCCAACCAGGAATTCTGATCCCACCAAAAAGGCGTTCCCAAGGCACATTCCCTCCTCTGCTCAACCCCCCCATGGATTTATGCCAATTATAAACCGGAAAATCGGATTTATCCCAGTGGCTCTGCCGTGGATTCAGCTCCAAGCGAGTCAGCTGATATTCCCAACAAATCCTGCAATTCAGCCAAAGTTTGGGAGAAACCATCTCCCATCCCAACACGGAGTATCCAGCAGGAAAAATGGGATGCTGGAAGTGTCCCGGTGCAGGAAAAATTGCCAGGAAATGGGCAAAATTCCCTGGAATCCTGCCTGAATCCATCCCGTTATCCCTATAACGACCTCAAATATTCCAATCCCAAGCCCTTCCTGAACTCCAATCCTCAGCAGGGATTGAAATTCCATTGAAAACGGGGGGAATTTCATCCAGATCCTCTCCCGGTGCACCCGGAATCCTGGGAGACAGGAGGGATTTGAAATCACCACACCCTCGATTCCTCCGGGATGTTTTTCCCATTATTCCTGCTCGGATTTGGAGAAAATCCTGGTTTTTGTTTACTTTGTCAAGCGCCACGGGCACGCCGTCGGTTTGGTCCGGAAAAAAATTCCATTCCAGCAGCTCCGAGGCTGAATTCCCACCTTTTTTTTTTTTTTTGGAACCGTTTGTTTCATTCCCACGCAGCGTAAACAGCGAGGAGCCGCCTCCTCTCCCCAAACTGAGGGAAAGAATTCCAAAAAAAACCAACTCCAAGGCCCAGTTTTCCATCTTTCAGGGAAGATCCGGGGGCTGCTCCGCGCTCCAGGCCACGGAACGAGGCCATTCCGTGAGGGAATTTGGCGTTTTAGGACTCGGAATGAGCGGCTCCTCAGCAAAACAAAGTTTGCTCGGAGCTCCCGGTTGGGATTTCCTGAGGTGGAGGCAAAGCACGGGGGGAAAAACCACTCCGGAGCCTCTGGAAGTCCCTCTGGAATTCTCCGGGCCCTGGAGCTGATATTGTCCCATCCTTCCTGCTCCTGGTGTCACTGTCAAAATCCCAGGAAAAGCCTCAGCTGGATACTACAGGAACTTTGCGGGATTCTTCCTCCATTCCCAAATTCCAGCCCCAAATTCCAGCCCCCACTGCCACAAAATCTGGGATTTGAACCCAAATGTTCCCTCAGGAAGTCCCTCTGGAATTCTCCAGCCAATATCATCCCATCCCTCCTGCTCCTGGTGCTCTCTGCCAAAATCCCAGGAAAAGCCTCAGCTGGATACTACAGGAACTTTGCGGGATTCTTCCTCCATTCCCAAATTCCAGCCCCAAATTCCAGCCCCCACTGCCACAAAATCTGGGATTTGAACCCAAATGTTCCCTCAGGAAGTCCCTCTGGAATTCTCTGGGCCCTCAAGCCAGTACTTATCCCATCCCTCCCGATCCCAGTGCTGCTCTGTCAAAATCCCAGGAAAAGCCTCAGCTGGATACTACAGGAACTTTGCGGGATTCTTCCTCCATTCCCAAATTCCAGCCCCCACTGGCACAATTCTCTCTGTTCTCAATTTGGGTTATCCCTCTTTTTTCCCTAAATTCCTTCGGAATGGGATTGATCACATTCCCGCTCATTCCCGAGGTGGGATTCCCAGACCTTCCCCTCGGTGCTTCCAGAGGTTCAAAACCTCAAAAGGGTTTTTATGGATTTTATCCTTGCGTCCCATTGGAATCCCACTGAAATCCCATAGGAATCCCACTGAAATCCCACTGAAACCCCATTGGAATCTCATTGAAATCCCACTGAAACTCCATTGGAAATCCTATTGAAATCCCACTGAAATCCTATTGAAATCCCACTGAAATCCCACTAAAATCCCATTGAAATCCCACTGGAATACCACTGGAATCTCACTGGAATCCCACTGGAATCCCACTGAAATCCCATTGAAATCCCACAGGAATCCCATTAAAATCCCACTGAAATCCCAGTGAAATCCCACTAAAATCCCACTGGAATCCCACTGGAATCCCACTGAAATCTCATTGAAATCCCACTGGAATCCCATTGGAATCTCACTGGAATCCCATTGAAATCTCACTGGAATCTCACTGGAATCCCATTGAAATCCCACTAAAATCCCCCTGAAATCTCACTGGAATCCCATTGAAATCTCATTGGAATCCCATTGGAATCCCACTGAAATCCCAGTGAAATCCCACTAAAATCCCACTGGAATCCCACTGGAATCCGACTGGAATCCCATTGAAATCCCACTAAAATCCCACTAAAATCCCGTTGGAATCCCACTGAATCCCCCTCGTTGATCCCCCACTGAAATCCCATTGGAATCCGACTGAAATCCCATTGGAATCCCATTGGAATCCCATTAAAATCCCACTGAAACTCCATTAAAATCCCACTAAAATCCCATTAAAATCCCACCCAAACCCCATTAAAATCCCATTAAAACCCCACCGAAACAAAACCATTTTTCCGGAACACGACACCGGAGGGAAAATCCCAAAGAAAACCCGGAAAACACCGGAACGTTCAAAACCGGGATTTTCCGCCGGCCTCATTCCAACGATCCCACGAGCTCGATAATCGATGGAAACCTAATTAACAACAAATTAACGACGACCCCGGGGTTCCGAACGTTCCCGCGGGAACGGATCCGCCGGAATATTTCGGGAAGGCAACGCCCCCCCGTTCCGTAACCCGATCCCGGTTTTTCACCTGTCGGAGCTCCTCGGCTTCTTCCCGGGAAACCTTCTCGTGCTCCTGGAGCTGCTCCTTGGCCGGCCCTTCCCCGCTTCCCGCCGGAGATCCCGGATTCGCCGCTCCTCCCAAAATTCCCGTGGCTGCAAGGGAAATCCCGCGCTCCGAGAGCTTTTTTTCCCGGGGAGAAATTCCCTGGCTTCGAAGCGAGGGAACGCTCGGGGAAAGCTGCGGCTGCTCCCGGATCCCATAAGAAATTCCCGGCAAAATCAAAAATCGCCGGGAAATTCGGTCGCGGGGATGAGCAGGGGAAGTTCAACCTCCAAAGGGAGAAAAATCTGGGAATTCCGGGATCGAGCCGTAGGATTCCTGCCCTAAAACGATCCCGCTGCGGACGGAATCCAGGATTTTAATCCCGGTTTTTAAGCCCGGCGATCGGGATTTGGCGGGAATAAAAATCGGATCAAAGCTGTTCCAAACTCGCTGCTGCGTCCCGGGAATTCTGACCTTTATCCCAAAAAAAAACACCCCGTCGGAAAAGGTGGAGAGCGGCTAAAAATAATTCCGGCTCATCCACGAATTCCTTTCCCGCGTGGAATTCTGCCAGAATTCTCGGGAAAGGTGATTTTTTCTTTTCTTCGGGAATTTAACGATGGAAATTTACGGAGAAACTCGAGGGCGTAAATGAAGGATCCGGGTGGGATTGCGAGGGTTTGGAGGGAAAATCCCTAATTTTCCGAGGGATTTCCACGGATATCACTCCCGTAAATCCCTGGATCGATTCCCTCTCGGAAAACAGGGAGACACGGACACACAAAACTCGACTTTTTCCCACCCCTTGCTTGGAAGAAAACGGAAAAAATCATGGAAAAAAATCGGTTTTCCATGGAAAAATCCCCAAAAATCCCACGTGGTCCGCGAGCGCCACCTCGTGACGGGCACGGGAGCGGCGCCAAATCCAAGGAAAACTGAGCGGAGCCGGAGCCCGCCGGATTCCCGGCGCTTCCCGTTCGCTTCCCGAGCTTTTCCAAAGTAACCAAGGAAAAGGCGGGAGGGGGAGGAGAAGCAAATCCAGCGGGAAAAGCTCCGGAGATACAGTGGTTTTCCATCATCCCCTCGGGAAGCGGATTCCGAGCGGCGGGAAGGACAGGAAAAGGCGGCAGGTTGTTTTTCCTGGGAATTGTCGTGCCGGAATTCCAGGTGCCACGATTGAATTCCTTAAAAAATTCCTTAAAACACTTTAAAAAATTCCCGAAAAAATTCCTTAAAAAACCAAGCGGCTTTTCCCAGCCGGAATTCTCCCCGACACCAGGATATTCCCGATCCCGCCGGAATTCAGGGATGAGAAATCGGGGGATTCGTTGGTTTAGCCCGGATTTTTCCCGCTCGGTTGGAAAATCCTGGATTGGGCATTAAAAATCCAGGGGAAAAAAGAGGATTCGGGGATTTTTGGGAAGAAATTCCGAAGCGCCACGAATTCCCAGGGTCGGATGAAAAAAAATCCCGACCCATCCCAGAATTTTGGAAGGATTAGGGAATGTCAATTTAGGGAAAGGGATTCAAATCCCAACATTTCCTTCACGTGATTCCAAAACCTCCCGAATCCCAGCACCTGGAATTCTCCACCATCAAAATCCTGTGGGTTTTTTTGGGATGGAAAAACCGGGTTTATCCCATGGGTTCATTAAACATTCCCGGGATATTTGGGGTCCATTTTCTGTATTTCAGGGAATCACAGCTTGAATGGAAACGGGAAATATTGGATATGGGAATATTGGATATGGGAATATTAGCTATGGGAATATTGGATATGGGGTATGAATTAGTGGGTATTAATTATTGATTATGGGATATGGGATACTGGATATGGATTTTGGGATGTTGGATATGGGATATTGGGTATTAATTACTGGATATTGAATATTGGATATGGGATATTGGATATGGGATGTCAATTATTGGATATGGGATACTGGACATGGGAGATTGGATATTGGATATTGAATATTGGATATGGGATATTGGATGTTAATTATTGGATATGGAATACTGGACATGGGAGATTGGATATTGGATATTGAATATTGGATATTGGATATTAAGTATTGGATATTAAATACTGGATATTGGATATTAAGTATTGGATATTGGATATTAAATACTGGATATTCGATAAGGGATATTGGATATTAATTACTGGATACTGAAAACTGAATATTGGATACTGGATATTAAATATTGAACAACGGATACTGGATACGGGATGCTGGATATTGGA
>VXAZ01004959.1:13423-119762 GCA_013399875.1 Gymnorhina tibicen | reverse complement strand
TTCCTCTCCCGCTTCCCTCCGCACCCGGACCCCCCTCCCTAGCCCTCCTCATCACCCCCCGCCATCTCTCCCCGTCCTCCCCTCTTCTCCTTTCCTCGCAGCCGCGGGGCTCGGGGCGCCGGAGAATAAGGCCCAGAGGGCCGGAGCCCGGCGCTTCCCGCCCTCGCTGGAAAGATAAAACTCCTTCAAGCTGGAATACACGGTTACACTTACTCACTGAAGTTGTGCTAAAGAACGAAAAAAGTCAAAGGAGAATGACGTTCAACTTTTTATTGATTTCCTGTTACTCTCTAAACAAAAACTGATCGACAGGATCAATACCACAGTAATATAATGTTACGGTATTACAAAAAAGCTCTGGTTGCTCAGTTCCGGAGAGGCAGCAGACCCGGACTGCCTCTGTTGTGGTGGATTATGCATAATGACTGAGAGAGTTAGAACCCTTCTTGAGCAGGGAACAACAGTATTTCTGGACGCAGGTTCAGCAGTGCAAGTAAAGATTGTCTATGCAAAGATACCTGAACTGTCTTAAGTGCTTCTTGTATCAGATATAAGAACTATAATAACAGATACATCACATAAAATACTAAACGTCAAATTTTTTTTGTCTCTAAAATTATGAGAATTATACAATTTATCATCAAAAAGAATTGCGTTCCTCATAGAAAGAATATGCTTTCATTCCACGTATGTTGGTGGGGAAAAAACCCATAAAGGATACGGTCTTCCATTAGTGAGTTAATTTAGACTAAGAATCAAAACTATAAAACCATATGAAAAGACAGTATTAATACTATGGGACAGACCAGAATCATAATAACGTTAACAACAGCCTATGTTACGCGTTACTGCTGCTCATCATTGTTTCCAGGTGCGGGACAACCGGCTTCGTACTTTTTCTTCAGGCCTTTCAAATATACGCGCAAACTGTCTGGGTCCAATCGAGAGTTTCTGGCAGTCTGAACCAACCTCATTGCTAACTGGTATGCAGCTCTCTGTTTCATCATCTCAGGAGTGCTTTTCTGCTTGTGCTGTTCTTAAAAATAGACACACATTAAAATTTGAAAGAAACTATGTTCTATTATAAAAATAGTAGTATTAGCTATTTTCGAGCCTGTTTTTGATCTCACAGTTGTTGGTTGGCATACAAACATTACATCCCATACTCCATCGGCCTAAGGGCCATTTTGTGTCGTCAGCCAACAGTGACCTTCAGTATAATCTTTCAGAACTGGTTCCAGAAATAAAAAGTTTAATGAAATCTGTTTCCATTAAAACATAGGCAGTGCTTATCCTGCAGCCTTTCAGAAACTGGAAACACATTTGAGTTTTATAAAAGCTGTGAAATACAGCATTATAATTTTCTACTACGTACCAAAATCTGTTTTGCAATGTGATTTGTGATTTCCTTTGCATCCAAAATTATGGCTGATGGTAGGGAGGACACTTCTGCAGCTTTTAGTCCTAAACATATAAAACACAAATCAAGATTTTTAATGTAATTTTTATCCCTACCTTCCACATTATGTCTTCCAGAATTAACTTAAGCCTGTTTTTCTAAGGGGTAAAGATTTAATTTTTATTAAAATAATTTTGGTATCTTTCCGCTTTGCGTGTGTTTTTTGGTGTTTTGTGTACGTGCGGCTTTCTCGTTTTGTTTTTGTTTGTTTGTTGGGGTTTTTTGTTTGGGTTTTTTTGGGTCAATAGACAATACGGTTTTGAGAGTTACAAAATAAAATGTCTATTTTGTTTTAATGTTTTCTCTGAACACACCTCAACATCAAGTTACCGCTGGTAATACTGTAAATGGGTAGAATGAGACATATCATGGGGTTAAAAGGGAGAAAAAAATGGCACCATGGTGTTAACAGCTTTCTCGGTTCAGTTTTTAAAATTTGACAGAAAATAGGGAGGTTGCGCTAACTGTACTCTCAATTATATCCAGCGGACATAGATCTCATTTTTCGACTTCTTTGTTGCCAACAGCCAAACTTCCAGATGCTCGGGGTAAGAAAGAGATGTAAGTATTTTTTTCTGCCCTAATACGATTTTTTAAACTTTCTCCTTTGTCCGTGCCTCTGGAAAATCTGTGGTTCATTGGGTGGTTTAATACTGCAGGTTTAAAAATGAAAAAGGGTCACTAAGAGCCCTTGCGCTCTTTCTAAGAACGTCACTTTGCTGAAGTAAGGTAAAGCCAAGACACAAACGCTGAGTTTCTAAAGGTCTCCTGTTCTCTGAGATTACTCTCTAAGCATACAATTCTTCTGAGTTAGCGGTGGCGTAGCATCTAAAATTGAGCTTGTGTTGCCAAAGTTAAACAAACTTATTCTGAAATTCCGATCGAGGAAAATTGTAAGTCCCAGTACTTGAAGCTTAACTGGAATCATTTCTAGTCTTCGGTTACCAACAGCTTGCAAAAGTCACGCGTAGCTAATTTCCTCTTGATTAAATGGTACCTACGTCAAGGAATCAACGTCACAATCTGGGATTTGGAAACATACGGAATTCTTTAAATCTTTGTCACTCACTCTTTTCTTTATTGACACATAATTAATCAATCTGCACAATCTACACTATGACTTAGAAGTTAAAAGAGAAGTAAATCCACATTTCAGAGAACACCGATGCTTTCGTGGACCCTCTCAAAATTGTCTTAGCCTAATATACCGTAAAATTACAGTCCTTTTTTAAAGAAACTTGCTTCCTTTTTGCTAATCGAAGAGGGCCAGTCTGCTATTAACCAGTCGTATCTTGCTTATGACAGACACATCTTTAAGTCTCTCGAGAACATTCATTCACTTCCGCAAGTGCAGACTGAATGAACTCAAGTAGCGTATGCTCAGAACGACTCAACTCGTTCAAACAGTCACGAATCAAGTAGATACCAACATCAGTAAGATGTTTTTCTCGCTACAAAATACCACGTGAGTTCTTCATACTATCCAAAACTACTATCTCGCTACACGGTTACTTAAAACACACAAGTATTTGGACCAAATTATAGATCCGCAGATCTCTGTATCTCTTTTTGAGAGAGACACAAACTCAGGAGAAACCCATCATCAGAAAAATACCGTTAGATGCCTAATAACTGAAATAGTATCTTACGTAACTTTTACCAACTGTAAGTCACAGTGGAATCCATTACCGTAGTTCTTTTCCTCTGTGTATCCTTTAGAAAGTGTGTAAGTGTAAGCAATTTTCTCCTTATTTCCAGCACTGCTTCTCACATGTTGCACTTCAAAATGGTAGTTTTCCACATTGGGATATAAAGCATCTATATGACATAGTTCCAGGAAATGTGTAGCAAACAGTGTAAATGCCTAAATAAGGAAACAAGAAAGAAAATTTGTTTTGGAAATGATCCAGAAATAAAATACAATCAATAAGAAAAATTACATTATCTCACAGATGTCCAGGTTTTCCTCCAAAACACTGAAAAGCTGTCTTTAAATTACTAAAGCAAATCAAAATCCTTAAGGGATGCGTTCTACCATTGGCAAGTACATCTTTTCCAACCGGGGATTCTCCTGCTCATTTCTCGATAGAAGGAAAACAATCTATCAGAATATCAGAAACAAAAGGAAATCCATGATGCTTACAAAATCGGACTGGTGTTGACTGGAATGATTGTCGAATGGTTGCTTAATTCTCTCAAGGAATTCTTTATCAAAAGTACAAGTGACAGAAAGAATCTGAGCTTTTCAAACCAAAAAACCCACAAAGTACTCTGAATAAACTCTGAGGAGAAACAAACACCCGCACACTCAAAAGGCTTCTAACGGCCACCTGAGGTTGATCGCATAACTAGCAACAGAGGTGAAGCTTGCAATCCATCTGAAATTATCTTCCGCTTTTCTAAACAAGTTTCTAACCTCTGTGACCAATTCACAAGTTGTGTGGAACTACCACTGTACTTTGAAAGGTAACCAGCAGGTAAAGAGGCTCACGTTTAACATTCAAGCATAAAGCAAAACTAAAACTAAACTAAATAAGCAAAACTAAACAGAGCGGGTTATTCTCTTTCTAGACAGTTACAAGCTTGCAAGCAAAGCTGGAAAGATACCGTGACCAGTTCACTGGTTTTAGATGGACTAGAATGAGTTTTCTTCACAGTAGCTTGCGTTGCGCCGTTTTGGCTTTGTGACCGAGACAGTACCGATAACTCACCCACGTTTTAGCCGCTGCAGAGCAGCGTTTGCACAGCACCAAGGGCTGTTCTGCTCCTCGCCCTGCCCCACCAGCGAGCAGGCTGGGGGTGTTCACGGAGCCGGGAGGGGACACAGACAGGACGGCCGATCCGAACTGACCCCAGGGATATCTCACACCGTACTACAGCACCGCAATAAAAACGGCGAGGAAGGAGGAGAAAGGAGGGACGTTCGGCGTTACGATAACGGTCACCGTGATGAAACGCGGCACTGCAGGAAGCGACCGAACGACTGCCTGCCGATAGGAAGCGGTGAACTAATTCCTTATTCGGCTTCTGCACGTGGCTTTCCTTTACTTACGAAACCGTCTTTATCTCAGCCCACAAGTTCTTGTACTTTTACCTTTCTGATCTCTCCCCCATCTCACTACGGGGAGCGAGCGAGCGGCTGGGTGGTGTTTGGCAGCCAGCTGGGACTAAATCACAGCAACCAGTGAACAGAACTGCAGCTTATGTCAGCGTGTTTCCTCTATCACCGTAAGTCTTACTATTCGCCACTTATGAAAAACATCTTATCTAGCCAAGAAATCTTTGCGAAACTTACGTTAAATTATGAGAAAATACTGTATTTACTTTCAGGATGACAAAACAATTCTAAGGCTTAAATTTCTTTCAAAATAGAATTACCTTTAAATTCAGCAGATATTCACAGGCAGCGTAACATATGCCAATACCTTCTTCGGCACTGGTACCTCTGCCAAGTTCATCAATAATGATGAGTGATTTATCATTAGCATTTTGTATGATGTACGTTATCTAGAAAAACATTCAGTGTGTTATCATTCGCAGAAATGCGTTTTTTAAAAATAGGAAATTTTTATGGTACTCGGACGGAACATAGTGAGAAATTTTTAAGAAGTCTCTTGGGATACAACGATTTTACCTTTTCAAAGCTTTCAAACAGCTGTCAATTGTAATCAAGCAAAGACTCACACTACAGCACTCCTTCTCTTTTCCACTGAACGTATCGCTTACCCTCAAAATGGTATCAGTTTGTGAGAGGAAACTGAGAGAGCTTAGGCCCCTACAAATAATAATTTAAAGTCTAAGCAAACCCAAAAATGCTGAAAGTACTATCCAACAAAGCACTGATTTTTACTCACACTGGAATATCTTTCTATTTAAGAGATGCCTGGTTTTCTATGGTTTATCATAAAAGCGATGAAGGCTGAATTTTTGACTACTTTTCAGAGTACACTCTTTCAGTGGAAATTTAGTAGTACAATTTCTACTAGCTTAACAGTAAAAATGGGCCTTGGACCTGGATAGCTATATTTCGTACCTCTTTCATTTCCTTCATGAATGTCGATGCATTTGTTTCAATATCATCATCCATACCTATTCTGGTAAAAATCTGCTCTGCGATTCGAAAAGAACAATACTCTGCTGGGACATAAGAACCTACAAAGCAAGTAAAACACGAGTTTCTCTTACACTACGACATTTGCCTGAATACGTCACTGGGAAAAAAAAATTACTTTTACGCTTGGTTTCTGTGCACGGCAGAGAATGCATCTAAAGCTTTGTAAGATTACGTTCTACCATTAATTTATAAGAAAAAAGTCATTATCTGCACAGGATAATTAAAGAAGCTTGTCGGTAAAACTTTTAAGAAATCATATGCCTGAAGCTTAAAGTTTGTCAGTCTAAAGGGATGCAGAAAAAGGAATAAACTCTGGGATTGTTTTACATTTCTGTGGCCACTGATTTACTAATCCCAAGAAATCTTAGTTTCCCAAAATCAAGACTATGTCGCCCTTATCAGACTTCAAAGCGTATCGGTTTTACCGAACGGAAAAGAAGGAGAACCTTTCGCCAAAAACTTTACAGTCTGCTTTATTCGTATTAAACTCGTGTTTCTGAGAGCGGTTCCTCGAGAACTTGCAGTTATTGGGAACTGAACCCACAAATACGCGATGGATAAATTTTATTCTCCGCTGCTAAGCAGCTTCATTCTGTAGAGTTAGGTGTTTGACTTGTGCTACCAGACTTACTTTTAAGAAAGAAGTCACGAGGAAATCCTGAATACAGGAATGAGTCTCAGTCTTGACAAATAGTTGGCTTACTTTTATAACTTCAGTAACAGAACCTTGCGGTATTTGTTACTACTTTTATTTGAAGCAATTATTTATCTGTTAATTGTACTGGTCTGGAGATGTGTTTCTCTACATAATTTAGGTACGCTCAGGGTCATTTGCTTCTTTTGGATGACTGACACGCGTGTCTGACCAGCATACTCGAAGGACGCTCGCTATCAATCTAGCATAAGGTGCTAGATTGGGTTACGGCGCTCCAAAGAACTAGAGCCCGCAACTGTGCCTCTCTAAAGATAGACTGGAGAGGCTTCAAGATACACAGACGGGGCCCCGTAAGTGTCCAACGGCAGATGAAAAGCCGTGCAGTTGCCTCTGTCAGCAGCACAAGAGCTGGCAGCAGCAAATGGACTACAAATTACCCGTTAACATTTTATTTAGATGGAATGTTATTCTGGAAGCTGAATCATTCAACTTCATAAATATTTTTAATCACAAAAAAAAATATGCTGCAGAAGATGATTAGTATTGTACGCTCTTACTCACCAATCTGTGCCATAATTTGACAGAGAGCAATCTGTTTTAGGTATGTTGATTTTCCACTCATATTTGGTCCTGTAATAATGACAAAATTGTTGCCCTCTGTCAGGTACGTGTTGTTAGACACAGGTTTTTCCATAGCTATCTTTTCAAGAATGGGATGCCATCCCTGCTTGATTGCTAAAGTATCGGTGAATTCTGGACGAACTAAATGAGAAAAAAGATGTGAAACACCGAGGAGTCGGCACGGAAACCTTCACGTTATTAAACTAGTATGTCTCGAAATAAAGTTAACTCTTGCAAAGCAGAGCTCTTGGCAAGAATTACCAGCCGCTTTCAGGTATAGATTCCGATTACCACGCAAGCCTTCGTGATTTATGACTACAAAAAGAAACCCGTAACTAAAACTTTATTTCTAAATTAACATTCTGTGGTTTTGTTCCCTAGTAAGTAGGGCTGGACTCCAGTAATAAAAATACAGAGCTGAAGTATTTTTGATAATTTTTTTCATACCGCTAAAAGCATATAAAGTATGAGGGTCGTGGACTCCTGTTACTTCTACATATGTACCCTGTATCTGCATGGTAAACAAGGAAGTAGCATTGCTTCTATTTTTGTTGTATGTTACCATATTGATTATTTGGGAATACACCACACCTACAAAGATCCATTCGATGCTGAAACTATCTCTATGGATTTCCATCAGAATACGGTTCTTTTCTGAATCGATTACACATGGCTCCTCTTTATCTACCAGCATTAATGGAAGACAATGTGTTAATTTACGTATTGCAGAACTGGGCTAGGGAAGAGGATGAACAGTATGCAGTTGAGCATTTAAGCCTGGACTCCTTAGTACACTCTACTTCCAGAAATGTCTAAAAGTGTTCCAGAAACTGAAGCAGAGAAACACAGTCAGACATATATTTTGTTTTACAGTATATACTTAACATTGATCTGCTCATATTACCTTCCAGCCACTAGAACAGGAAAAAGCGTAAACTCAGAATGCCCGTGCACTTAATGCTTTTCAACAGAATGTGCTTAAACTGTCTATTTCGAGAAGAGTGACTGGGAAGGCTTACGGCAGCTAAGTGGCAGAATTTAATTTCAATGAACGGAAGCGGAAAGAACATCGGCATAAAATCGGCAACGACAGACCAGAGACGCTCGCCTAAAGACTACTGAGACACAGAAAAAGAAATGGAACCGGACGAAACAGCCTGGTTATTCTCCGTCAGAAAGGTCTTTATCTGGCCCATAACAGAATCAAAGAAGAAACTTACCGTAATCGGAAAGAGTGCAGGCGTGGGCAAATGAAAGCAGCATATCCAGCATAGACACAATGTCGGACAGCTTGTATAAGCAGTGGATATGTTCGTAGATCTCATTCAGCAGTTTACACACTATTCTGAAAAAAGACACCGATTTAGCTGTTGCACAGCACATCCTGTCACCTTATACAACTTACAGAAATAAAGGAACTATAATGTTCATACTGCATACATTAGGATAAAAAGTCACTCATGAAACGCAATCGCGTCCACCAGGTGCGAGCAAGCGTATAAATCTCTTTGTAGTAAATTAAGATCTTGTACCATCATCTCAGCTAACATTCCGCCGATCAGACGTGAGACACGTGCCTCAAATATCAACGACTCATATGAAAGCTTCACACAGAGAATGAACTGAAAATATGGCTATGGAATCAAGTATGTTTTATTAACACGTGAAATGCGACTCTAATTCCCTTAGACCTTCACGTTAATAAAAACCCTACATGGCCGCTAAACAGAATTTCCATTCAACTGAAAGGTAACATTACACTTACTAAGCTGCGAATCAGAGAGGAGAGCAACGTGACACGCAGCAAGGACAAGATACAGAAATAGACAGTTCTACTCTAAATACAAGGAACTGACTAAAAGTGTAAGAATTCTGCATCGCTGATGCAAAACCGATGCGTTCATTGCGCCACTTTGTGTAGATAATTCACCCATAAAAACTTTACACCGTGACCGCTTCTATTAATAAATGCCAATATATTTGCAATCACGTTTAATACAATACACACATTACGGGGGGGCTTTTTGTCTCAGGAGGTACACTTGAACAATGTTGCTTTAGACTATTTCCCTAAGTAGCCATAACTTAACGGAAAGATAGCTTTAAAAAACCATGTAATTAGCCGTTAATTGGAGAAAATAAATGTACTTAGCAAATATTAAATAGTTTTAACAGGTCTTACAAGTAAGTCATGTGATATATTTCTCTCAGGGACTCCTGACATCTTTCATTCATTTTTATTAAATCTGCTGAAGTGAAGCTATATGTGTTTTTCATTTTTGTGATCTATGGAGAATCAAAACCAACAGTAAGAGCTTGCCTTATTATCAGAAGGAAAAACAGTTTCTAAAAACCAATTTAGGAACCATACGGGGAAACAAAAGAGAAAAAACAATGCCCAGTTTCATTTTTACTATATAAGCTTTTATGAAAATTCCATTTAAGACAACAATTAGCAAGAGACACAACTTTATTCTTACACAAAACATAATTGCCTGTACTTGCACATTTTTGATTATAGAACTGAATATAGGGTAGTTATAAAAACATCCCGATTAAACCTTCATTTACTTCTATGTAGCTTCACCGAAATTATTTTTTTTGTTGTTTACTGTATAATGCGTACTTTATTAATGTATTATATATCTTAAATAAAGTATACAAATATATTATGCTAAAACATATCTTGTACAGATACCTTTGTAAATTCTGAAGGAAGCTGGCCATTAGGTAATATTGAACAATCAGCATTCATCTGGATAAAAAATCCACGAGCAGAACTGAAACTCGTTTTCATCGGTAGGCTGTACTTTTCTGCAAGTTGCGTTATCATACCTACATACCGCACACAAAGATTTAACCCAAATTATATACATTCCTGTACATACACACACACCCACACCCCCACACCACACTTCTGCTGGTACAAAGACGGAAACCGTTAGTGGAAAATTTCAGAAATAAAAAAACCAGTATCGTCCCTATTTCTCACTACGTACGAATGTAGGATTAGAGTAAAACAGAACTTCGTAACGTAGGACAGGTGCTAAAGTTTCCGACGCTCTTTTATGTTTCCAATTATAGACTAAACTAAGATGGTCCTTTAGTTAGAAATCGACAAGTTACGCTTAAAAAGAAAATCGGTTTCAGAACAATTTTTTTTCTTCTACTTTGACATAACGATAAACAGGGAGGTTACTAAAACGCAGTAACACATACAGTGCTAAAACTCCTTTTGTTCGTATTTTCCAACTCTTAATGCCTTAGCTAAAAGGTAGTCCACAGATAGATCAAGACTGCTTAAAATATAAATAACAAAGAACTCAGACATTTTAAATGAAGAAGCTAAACCAAATATTTACCTGTTTTATGCGAAACGTGTTAGGTGGAGTAATTCTGTTCCGTTACTTCAACTTTTTTGCACTTTAAGAGGACAAGGACTAACAGAGCTTTGAGTATAGGAAACACCATATAATTATTCAAGTTCATTAAAATAAAACTGAGTTTTTATCCAGAAACGGAGAATCTCAGTTGCTTCTCAATGACAATCAATTCATACCAATATTAAATCCTTTCTACATATGAGAAGGTATAACACATATAATTACACGGCTTCTAGACGCCAAGTGCAACGTACTTCAAACTCCAAATAAATAAAAATTTTGGTTTAGAAATACCTGCTATGTCATCAACAATTTCCGTGTACGTTCTACGAGCTATGTCAAGGAATTCATTGATGTTAGGCTTAACAGCATAGCACTTCTGGGTCCTCATACTCAGACATCCTTTTGTGTATCTCGTATCATCGTTAATTACAGTTGTAATCTTTTCAAGTATGATTCCAAATCTGCAATATCAGTTGTATCACTAATTAGATACATAATACTTTACGATTTTTACTTGCACTATCATCCCCAAATTACAAGTATCAGTATTACAAATAAGTGAAGCTACTTTTAAACTTTCTACTGTTAAAACAAAACACTACATTTCACTACTATTTTCACCTCAGAATGAAGCGTGACTATACCAAAGTCTGACTAAAGATACTATTCACATCTTTGAGAGATATGAATTATTTCTAAAATATACATTTTTTTCAAATCCACAACACTTGATTTTTGCATTATTATGGAGACTCTAGGAAACCACTACTCTCTCTTTTCAGAATTATTTCTAAGGGAGTTCGGTTCAGCAGCAACGCCACTATCGCAGCTAGCTCTCTTGCTTTTATCCCTGTAAGCGTTAGTTGAAAATTAGATTTTCTGACAATTAAAATCAGCTTTTAGGCAAAAGAGTTGAGCTATACCCATAACTATAAACCAGCAAAGATGCAACATCTTTAATCTTACAGGCACTTTTGAGATGAGAGTTTCTAACGCGGTAGCCAAGTGTTACAATAAATACCTTGCATCTTCGAGAGAATCGTAATAAGCCTTTAGCAGCTGCGTGTTACAGCTTCTTAAAGCAGCCTGTTGAAGATTAAAACAGGGACACGACAGTTACTTCTTTTTGCAGCCTTTTTAAAGGACTGGAAGTTTTCCGATTCAGTGAGGCTAATCAGCAGTTGTGTAAATAGTCTGTGGAATCTGAGCGGGAGTTTCAGTTAAATGTTCGTTATATAATCAATCATTCGGGTAACAGTAGGAATCCTGCTCTTCACTCATTAGTGAAGTAATTAGTATTAGACTCAAATGCGTATTTTCAATTGGCGTTAAGAATCAAGGGACTAAGTCGGCAGTATTGTGTTCTGTAACTGATATTCCTTTTTTTACTTTATCGATCCCTTCTGACTTGAGACATTCTACGAAATTTAATAAACTGCGCTTCATAAAAAAAAGGACAAAATGGTCTGTACTTTATTTAAAAAAAAAAAAAAAAACAACAAAAAACAAAGACAGCTTACTTTCAGAGGCTCCACAAGTTCTAAGGTATGCTTCAGGTAGATTAAATTAGTTATTTTTGATTCAGCAGTTTTAACCTGTTGAAAAATTTTCAGAATATTGGAGACATTTGTATGACTGTTTTAAAAAGTACTTAAGAACTAATAGAACTCATATTCTTCACACTAACAGGCGTAAACATTTAATGAAAATTCCCGAAACGCTTCATAAGCTCACTTTGACAATTTTGTGTCCGCACAAAACACGTTTACCAAAATTTTACATTGCCTGCTGATAGTTTGCCCATCCGTAGTTAAGATTTTCCTATGTTTGAACTGATAATGACTGACTCTAAGAACACCCTGCTAGCCCAAGCTGTGAAAACTTTTCATCTCCTATGTGTACTTAACTCTGTACAAGCTCTATGCAATTTGTAGACTTTTTCAAAGCAAATACATTATGTATTATAATGAAGCACACAACCTTTTCCATTAATGCTGTTAAACACAACATAACCCGGTTTGGCTGATTTCTCTTTGGTTAATGTATGTACATCCTTAAACATCTGCTCATATGATAATACAAAAAATCTGGTAAATACTTCAAAATTTTTCTCACAATAATGACCGTTCTTCAAAATCTTTCATTCACAGAAACCCTCGACCTTGTTTTGAACGCGCCATTAACAGTCACGATGAAAAATTTTGCTGCTGACATTAGGACATAGCATATGTACTATACATGCACTGTGCAAGAGGATTTTAAAGAAGTAACATAGATAAGCATAGGTAAGCACATGAACATAGGAGCACGGCCCCATGTGAAATCTTTTCTCATTCCTATATACTATTTCCTTACTCTTGTGACTGAGGGCATCTCTTATCTTACAGTCATACAGAGTTTTTTTCTGTAAAAGGTAGCACTGTAAACAGTGCTAAATGCATGAATGGAAGAATGATAATCTCCAAATAAATACGGGGTCTAAGTCCCACGAAGGAATCAGAGATCAAAAGAACTGATGTGGTCATATATGAAAAGGTGGTAGTGGAATGGATCTTTGACTGATTTGTTCTTACAGGAATTTCAACTGCACCGGTGTTAAAAGTGAATCTTCGCACACGATACGCTTAAAACCAAAGGCAGTAAGTGATTTCACCACTGACGCGATTTTTCAAGTACCACATCTCACCAAGACTGTCAGTTGACAGCCTCCTTAGGATGAGAGAATGCTCATGCTGAACATACCACTCACACATTTAGTAACTGAAATGGTAGGCTTTTCAGATGTGCATCTCATCTGCTGACCGGTGGAAGGTTTACAATGAAAATTTTTACGGAGAGTAGGAATGAAACATACTGAACTGCCTAATCTAGCATTTGATAAAAGCAACTGAGCTAGCACTTGAATAAGCACGTCTGTTGCATGAATGCCATACTAGAGCCAGTCAACAGTGAAAACGCTGCAGTTTAGAAGTTTGGTGTACACGGTCCTATGCATACGTAAAAGCGTCCTGTGTGACAGTTTGAGTCATACAGATGAATTCATGAATTCACGTTACACGTTTCTACAAGGAAAGCTGGGAGCAATAAACATTCTGGGTTTTGATTATGTCATTAAAGAGATTTATCTGCATTTATTACTGTCCCGTTTGAGTCTGTACCTGATTTCTTTCACTACCTTTAGACAAATCCTTTATCTAAGCAGGTAAATCAGCATGTGAGGAGACACTGAGAGGTGAAACAGCTGTGAGTATCTAAGACGCTGGCACACAAGCATAAACATAAGGAATCATCGGCCTCAAAAGCAGTGGCAGAAATATCCAACTCAAGTACAGTAGGCATATGTAACTTAGAACACCACGGTTTCCATATGCTTAGTGGAAACAAAGCTGAGGTACAGTTACCTCAAGCTCACTGTAGTTAACTGTTGGGTCTGGTCTCAACCAAGATTCACAGGTGAACTACACGTATTTATTCCATTCTGGTATTTGTATTACGTGTATGAACATACAGACTGATATATGAGGAAAGGTCTGATGAAAAAAATAATCTTGCTTTGACACGTAACAGTCACTAGGACTGCAAGTCATCGCTAAACACTTTTTCCATTTATGCTGATGTGAAGAAAATTCCTCTCTCTTGAGTACTGTTGAATAAAGTGTACTTATGAAGAATAAAGGTGGGGAGTGATGAAAGAGCAAACATTTTTGGAAGTACATTTGCATAAATTAAGATGAATTATAGATAGCACATTTACATATTGCATGTTATAGTCAGACAATTGATTTCGTAAGGTGTATTTTGAAACATACTGTATCCTGCTTTGGAATTTGTACCAAAACTGAAAGTAGTTGTTCCGTATCCAGGAATTTTGAGATAACTGTAAAACAAAAGTATACACGTCAGAAATTAAGCTGAAATTGTAAGAAGATGTATTTTCTGTTAAAGCACACAGTTACTTAGCTATACTAATGCTAATCTTTTCCTTACAGTCCATGGTCACAAATTATTGACGTGGTAAAAGCTAGGTTAAAAATACCTACTATCTGAATTATTTTGCCGTAACTATACTTACCATACCTAAGTAGGCAGGGATTATTGTATATTCAGAAATACTTTTTTTCTTAGATGGAATCGTATTTCTCTTGTGACACAGGTTAAGCACATATGATCCAGCTTCAGGTGGACTAATTCTAGTATTGTATTTTCTCTGGACCGTGTGTTTTATGAAGCAACAGGAAAAAAATATTTATACGCAAGTATTACTTAAGCAATGTGCTTGTTTTTTCACGTATACATTATGTACACTTGTATACATCAAACAGAACGCATACGTAGCCACAGAGGTAAGGAGACAAACTCCAATTCTTTGAAAAACCTATTGGTTCACAGACTTCTCTACACTTTATCACAGAAATTCACTTTTCTAAGCAAAATACTTCAGAAAAGTATCACTGTGATAACATAGATTGCTTCAAAAAATTAAGTGTCCACTATGTCACCTAAAAAAACATTAAAAAATACTTTTCAAACATACCGAGTCACAGTACATGCTTTCCTATATTAGAAACAAATGTTTAAAAAGAAATACAGGTGTTACAAAATAAACGACTACCTGCTTGAAGACCAAAAAAGAGCTCCTCATCCTGGAGTAATTCCTGAACACAGTCCAGTCTTGTGTTAATTGTTTCAGCATCAACTAGAGGTTCCAGGATATTGGATCTAAGTCTTCGACTTCCGCCGGGAGTTTTAGTGTAATTTAGAACACCGAGAAGGGTGTGACCGTGCCTTTGAAAATGAAATAGATGTGAAGAATACATGCACCAAAAAAAGAGATGGCAAGCGTCAGGAGACATCTTCAGGTAAGAGTATCCTACAAATCTGAGGCATGCTTTGGCATGCTTAGCATCTCCCTGTTTGCTGTGTATATTATATGAACTACAGCAGGCTAGGAAGTCAGGTAATTCAATGTAATTTAATATAATATTTGCCCTCAATTATGCAAGTATAGAAATATATTTGTACTTAGTATTTTATTCATTTTTTGTAGTAGTATTCCACTGCTACTGCAGTGGTAAAGTCCACATTTTCCTTCTCAATTAAACTAATTGCAAATGAACAACCCTGCACAAGGAGTGAAATTATCAAACTATAATCAGAGAACAAATACTAATCAGAACAACTTACCTGAAATACATTTATGAAAATAATTTAAAATACTTAGAAGTCCACAAGAGAAATAATCTTTAGTTTTGTTTTTTTAAAGAACTTACTTCAGTCAATACAGGAGCTAAAGAACATGCTTATAATTTGTAAATATTATTTTCATCTTTTTGGCTTTTACAAGTTACATATCCCAGGGTTTCACGCTTAAGGGCGACTGCATCTGTGTAGAATAAGCCATCTCTAATATTTACACCTACTACACAGCTAAATAGTTTTAGAAACCTGAAATCTTCTATGCTATTGGCTGGAAGAAGACCCATGAAATACTGGGGCCATATTAACATATTCATTTAAATCAGAACTTGAACTGGAAGAAACCTTATACAAGTACACAAAACAAACACCATGAAGGTAGATAGGTAGATAGGTAGATAGGTAAGTAGGTACGTAGAGCGGGCAGAAATACCCTGAAATACCATGGCATAAAAAAGCAAACCAATAGCCAAGAGAATTTAAAAAAAAAAAAAAGGGAAATTCAAAACCAGTTGTATTAAGGGTGCATTTACCATACGAGGCAACTCATGGCAACACTTAAGTGGAACTCTACCTTTGGGAGAGTATCTTTAAGCAACTGAGGACTTATTTTCCTGCACAGAGAGACAAGTCCCTCCAGAATTAAGACCGGCACACAAATTTGACTTAGGTATTTCTGGTGTGTGCCTGTACTATTAACTTTCACCTGTTGATACCTAACACAAAGATATCTAACCAGGCTTTGGGGGTAAGGTCTGTGTAATAAAAATAGCTACGTCCGGCTGATTCAAACTTGCCAATGGATCAGCAAAAATTTTGCATCAATAATGCTAAAAAAACCCCAGAGAAACTTAAAGCCGTTTACTGTTGCTCCGTTCCTCCTATAAGCACCTTCCTCTCAAAACCGTCTGTGAAATTAGGAACAGGAAAATATTTTTCCAGAAAAATATTGCTCCAAAAGTACCTTCCAATGCAAGGTATTCTGTGGTTCTACTGCATCTTCCCAAGGGGAAAGCTCTTAAGAACGGTACTTGGAGAGTGAGGAATCTCCGGGCTCCCCTTTTTATATCGGGGTGGTTAAGCGGACATCTAAACAGAGGTGGATCTCAGAGCCTGACAGGCCGCAAAATGCAAGTTCTGAGTATTTCTCTTGCGAATCAGCAGTGCAACAGTCTGGAGAAGGTAAGCCTTGAAGTTTCTTCTGCCTAGAAGGCAACTAACTCCTGATGAAGGAAGTGCTCCAAGCATTAATCTCAATGCGGAAAACTACCATGCAATCAAGTACCACATTGCACTTTACCATCATTACTGAAATTACTCTCTTTGCCACTACTACATCTGAAAGAAAACAAAACAACCTTTCAAGGCTGAAGCGTGTATCTTGCGTAAAATGAGTAAAATGTAGATGTTTTAATACAACATAGCAAACTTCTTGCCGAAATAATGCCTTTCATTTCATAGTCTGTGAAATTCTGCACAAATAAAATTTTTAAGTTTGAATAAAACCTACAGATCAGCGTAAAGATGACTATGCATCATCTCTTTCTACGATTCACTTTAGGATTTCCTGTGCTAGAAATTTTGTGCTGAATTGTAACATATTTTTCTGTCAAAATATTTTTTTTTTAGAAGCTCTGAATGGTATGCAAATTCTCTCATACAGAAATAAATATAACGGTCAGCTCTTTGACACAAACGTCAAGGAAACGTAGTGAAATCCATCTTTATAAAAACGTAACTTGGAAAAACTATTCTTACCGAGAATCTCTGTTATTAATTACTAGTTCAAGGTTTTGTGCCGATGATGAATCTATCATAGCTGTTTTCTCACTTCCCTGGAAACGCACCTTGAGTGACTTAGGAGCATAAACGGCGTTTTGAATAAATTCAACATATTTTAGCAAAGCTGCAGCAGCTGCAAGACAGTAATACCTTGGAAAGAAACAATCTTTAATGAATGTTGAATACTGCTACGGAAATACCACAGAAGCAGTGCACTACAGAAATAACACTCGTACTACTGCGGCTTGGCAACTACCGCAAATGATAGCACTGAAAAAGCAGTCTACTTCAAATATGCACGAACCCGTGTCTAGTGAACATATATTTACGCAAATCAAATATTCATAAATGTTTGAGTCTCTGCACACTTGACAGCCTATACCGTATCGCTCGTATTGTGAACATACATATTTCAACAGGTACACGTGACTCGAAGACCCTGGTCACCAAGCATCAACACTTAAAATTGTTGATACACGGAAAATGCTTGCCGAGGCCAGAAAGAAAGGCAATCATAGCTCTTAAAAGGCATCTTTAAGGAAAGAATGAAAAGGACAAAGTGGAAAGCTGTGAAAACTCAAAAGAACACCCAACTATATAACAGCCTTTCTATTTACATTTCTAGATATATCAGAAACACTGGAGGGCAAAATAAAAAGATAGCTCTGCTACGACTTTCTAACTTCTGCAACACGACACGGACATACGTAATGAGTACATAAAACGATTTTGTTAAAAACTTATCTGGACACAGTATGCTTTTCCTAATTTAAACATACTTCGATTGGACCTCCATGAAAATGGTGCTAAATTCAGATGCACACAATTGTTCTATGTACTCCAAACCCTTTGTTTCATTGAAGTATTTTCTCTGGACAGTCGTAAAAGTCACGTTCTGTGAAGATGGGGATGAAAGCAAATAGTTTTAAAAGTTACAACAGAGAGACTTCTGTATTTTTCTAGTAATACATGTTTCCAAGAAATCTATCAACTGATTCTGCAATCTGTCTTCATGGAAGTATTCATTCTAGCTTACCAGCACAAGCAGGTCAATGTAACTGAAGGTGTGTGATGCACAAGGGATTTACGTGAGAAAAAGAGGAGAGAGGTCAGGAAGTAGAAGAGCACTCGTGAAGAAGCCATCAGCTCTGTAGGCACGAAGCAATTCAGGTAGCAATTAATATTTTTTTAAAGGTTCTGAGGCTTTAATACTCATAAATGACTTACACTAGTTCATCTCGTCCTTTTACCCTGACAGTGCTCTTTTTCCTATTCTATGATACATCAGCCCCATTGATTTAACAGGTTGAGAGAACAAGGGAGAAGAAAAGGAGAATGCTCGATTTTTGAATTTCTGTATCTTTTCTGGGTTTGGTATTACTCAAATTACCCAAGGCCACAAATTCAAAACTTTCAGCTTTTATATGTAAGTATATAAGCAATATACTTATCTCTGTAATTGTCAGTACTAGAAGTAGCAGCACGAGAGCTGCATTTAGTTTATTCATTGCCATTGTAAAATTAGACCTGAAAATCACAGAAAATAAAATCTGTCTGCTTTTAAGATTTTAGAAGCTGTGTAAGACTCTCAAATCAACCGTCACACAAAAGCGATCAACAAGAACTCTAAAACATCGAATGAAATTTTAGATCTTACCTTGAAATGCTCCGTTATCAGACTGAACAATTTTGTCGTGTTCCCCGCATCGCAAGCGGTGTTCGACATTATTATTTCTAGTGGCGTTAAAATCTTGAGCTTAGTAATAACCTGAACAAAAAATTCAAAATAATTCAATTTAAAAAATTATATAATCTAAAATATTTTACACAATAATGAACAGCAATAACGAACTACAGAACCCTTTTATTTTAAAAGCAGTTCAAGTTCCAAATTTTCTATTAACTTCTACACTAATGAGCCAAATTCATATGTATCTAAACATACACAAGACTAAATTAAAACAAACAAACAAACATATTTAGAGCTTATCCCCTGTTACTTGAACACAGAATCGTGCTTTCTATTGAAGCAAGAGAGAAATATCCAAAACTACGTTCCATGGCTATGATGGGGGAGAAGGACTTATTTCAACAGATGGGAGCTTTCTGGGCTTGCAGCTGAAAGATTAATGGTGTTCTGGATGATGAAGCAATACAAGATGTCTGAATACTACTGATCTTTTGATTGAGACTAGTTTTTTATTTGGTTTTAACCTCCTGTAGTAACATTTATCTCAGTATTAACATGGCTAAAAGAGTGCATGTTTCACCAGCTTTGTGTTATGCACACCCCCGTCAGGATTTAAAGTAGACTATATGCTCTTGTTGACCGCGTAAGAAGGGACAAGCAACATTATGCGTTTATGTTCGTTTATACCCGCATTCACAAACTGTCAAGGGAGGAACGTGAAAAAACAGACTATATTTTAACTGCTTAGAAGGAAAGACGTGCAAGAAGGGACAGACGATGTCACAATGGAAAGGTAAACAAGCACAAAAATTACACAAAATAAATCATCTAAGGGCATTTGGGGTGGGAGGGCTGTCACTGCCCTTCGTATCTGCTAATCATTAGGAATTTTTTTTCCAGTGGCATCACGGTTCAACAAATCTTGAAAAACTTAAAGAATACAAGAAACTTTCCTGAATTTATCTGCAGAACATTCAAAACAAAAAGTATGCACGAGAAGGAGGAAATACAGTAGGCTGGATACCAATCACTAGGCAAAGCATGGATTCTCAGAGTCTAAGAAAACAGCCGATCAGCAGATAGACAATATTGTTGAAAGGAGTAAGATGAATGCGTCTTTACAGATTGCGTGAATCTGCTTGCAGATAGGGCCAGAGACTTGTAGACAAGGAAGTAACAGGACAAACCATCAGTTTCAAAAAATGTTACTCATTGACATGGACTGCTGCTTAGCCAAGGTCATGCTAAGGTCTCCTGAACTTCGAGAAGAACAAAGATTTAACAGGGTTATGAATATTAACTTCCCCACCCAGGGTGGACTTAAAGCTAATTTTAATGGTCATGTATCATATGCTATACAGAGGGGAGCATATTAACAGGAACATGTAGTAGGCAGATCGGGAAGTCTGTACCTCCCAAGTACCTCAGCCAATAGGGAATGGGCAAAGGTGATGGATGCAGCCGGGAAGATTAGGATAAAAAAGGAGGCTGCAGTCCTCCAGCAATCTGAGAGACCTCATGGGGAAATGCCCCATGGCCTCTCCCTTTGTTCATGAATAAAAGGTGCAGGACTCCTTTGTCTCCTCTGTGGACATAAACCCCAGGTGACATGAATTTTTTCACACATTGTTAAAGGTGAGAGATTAAGGCAAGAAATTAGGCTGTTAGGGCGTTTCTGGCATCAGGCGAAAAATAGTTGTACAGTAGCATCTCTCTTTTTTTGACTGGACGGCGAATGCAGTATCAGGTATGAGCACAGAATGGAGAGCTCAGTAACCTAACTGGAAAATTAGGAACGTAAGTGTACAAATAAAAATGCCAGCTTTTATAATGGTAAGGCAGGAAAACAACGAACAATCTGGCCATGGCCTGAGAGGCATTTATAAAGGATGTTCAAATGTAGCTATGTGTGTTAAGACCAGATCAGGCTTTAAAAGCACTAATGCTTAAAAATAAAACAAAACAAAGAAACCCCAAACATTCTACAACACCTGTTTTAGTGAACAGATTTGATGGTTGTTTATACCCTGAGGCAGAGCTACTTACTGTCCTAATAAAGCTTTTGTTTCTTTGAATATTGTAAAGATGCTACAAGCCACATTATGCACGCATAACTACAACAAAACCATGAAAGAAGATGTTTCGCTAATGCTGCTGCTGCATAAACCAGATTACTCACCAAATTAATGCGGAACATGCAGTGCTGGCCATACATTGAGTGAATTTCATTTCAAACTGAGAAGGAATATTTATGTAACCAAAGCCAGACCTATAATTACTCTAACACACACACACACACACACACACACACACACACATATTTATGCAGTTCTGTTCTCAGAGCTGTTTTGCCTGATGAAGAATACTTGCAAGTTCTACTGCCATATATTGCACAATGCTCTTCAAAACAAGGCATCTCAGTCCCACAGTGCATTTTGCAGAAAGGCTATTTTTCTTTTGAAAAACATTCTTTCCTCTTTAATATCTGAGGCACAGTAAGGAAAAGAGCAGTCTTTTCAACACTGCACATTTTCTAGAACTTGTTACTTCCACTTTTGAGAAATCTCTTCCACAAACTAGAAATTTAATTTCCCATTAGTCGTAAGTTTTTTCAAGAAAGTAAGTCACAACAATTAGCCCACAAAATACCTTGGCATAAGTTGTATTGTCTGCAAATTGTGATAGTATCATCTCAGGATTTTTTAAGTCTATACTGGCCATTCCTACTTCACCTCTGGCAAGGCCTCTTCCTTCTACTACAGCTACAATAACCGATGCAACAGTATTAGCAGAAACTGCAGATGAGGATGTAACTGCAAAACAGTCGTACGTATTCAGTTACATTCAATACAGATCAATGAAAGATTCATCAAGGAGCATCACAAACGACAGAGCAAGGATAAACAGATACACAGATGCATGAAAGAATCATTATCAGTTCAGTCTTTAAGAACACTAAAGACTGAACGGATAATGATTAGTGAGACTGTGAAACCACTAACTTTAAATCCCATTAGTTTTGTATTACCAGAGCATATGTGACACATATAACGTGGCACAAGGCGTCATTACCCTCTAACACCGTTTTGCTTATACAAAGCACTGCAAAATGTACCCCCATCGGCTACCGTGTAAGTGTTCTGAAGAACTAGTCTTCTACACCTCTGAACACGCCAACAAAGAATACATAAAACTTGCATCGAGAAACTTGAGAATTATGTCATATGTGATGTCCAATGCATTACAAGCCTAAAATTAAACCCCGATTAGAGATGTGCATGAATTTGGGCTCTTTAGTGACCACACTACATGTCCACATGTCCACATGAAAATATAATTCAATTTTGGAGAATTTGAAAAAAGTCTGAATTCTAATTACACTGATAATTCATACAGGGATGCAAAGTAAGTGACAAGAGGATGCAATACCAAAACATCTTCTCAGTATGTAAAGTAGTATTTTCTTGTTGGTGTATTGTTCCTTGGCAGCACCCACTGTAGTACAAAAGACATTGTGTTTTGAGTTTATTTTAGTATCTTAACATATCACATTAAAAATAAACTATATTTAATAAAATAATATCAGAAATATAAGTTGCACCAATATAATTTCCTCCAAGAGCTGTTAATCTTACCCGAATATCCCATAACAGGGGTATGGCTCCTGCAAACAGATCTACCAGAACAGAGAGGTGTTTTTCCTATACATGTGCTATTCAGGCCTCGCACAGAAGAAGAACTCGTGAGATTCAGTGTGTCAGCATTTTCTACACAAGAACTTCTGTCCCCAAAATATGATTCTGAGGGGAGAGAGAAACAAGTAAATTATGAAAATAGCCACAACAAATTTTTATTCAGAAAGCAATATACAAAAAGCAGCTTACAAAACTTCATTTTTCATTAGTAGAAATAGAGATATCCCAACAAAATGTCATTCTATGAAAGCTCTCCAGAGTATGAAATGAAATAAAAATCAGACTATTCTGAAAACAAGCTTGCATTAATATGATTATTTTCTACAATGAGATTACCTGCAGTGCCAATAAAAAAACAATAATTTACACTGTTGAACTGAAATAATACAACAGAAGTCACTTTACTATGTATCATTTAATATTCTAATAAATTCTAGATTTATGAAAGAATGCTATAAATCAACTTTATCTCACATTTGCCCATCATTTGAAAAATCATTACCTAAAACTGCACGTGTTTATGAAAACCTTTTATTAAAAGCTGAGCATTCCTTTTAAAAACAGTGTTATAAATACATATTATAATATTGGCTTTCCGCAAGTATTAAAGTGAATGCTATATATATAACATTATAGGCTTTTTTTGTAACAATGACTTTATTTCTGTTATTAATAGTAGTAAAATAGCTGATATGGTTATTCTTGTGGTAATTGAACTGTCTGCTTGGTTGGATAACATCCAGTGAACGTATAATGAAGACCCCTGCTACTGACATGCCAACTATCAGCAACTACTGCCTGCAGGCACCGTGGACCAAAGCCCAAATTGGAGATGATAATAAAAACTGACTGAAAACACAACCAGAAAATATGCATGCTCTAAAAAGGCGGATCCGGGGAAGAGCCATGCTAAACAGTTCCCGGAATATGTAAACTAATTTGGAGGAAAAGTTTGAATATGCATAACTGTTTATGAATAGGTATTAGGCTGATGCAGTAGGAAAGGTATGTAAGAGTTAGAGTCAGAGTTAGGGTTAGGGTTAGGGGACTTTTTTAAGAGTGGACACATCAGCATTGCAATGCATACTGGTAATTTTTTAAAAATAGCATTCACTTAGATTTTGGCATAAGTTCACTCAGAGTTTTGGCAGAAGAGACTTCTCTTAGAAGGTACCGAATCTGGCATAACGGGGAAAACGGTAGTTTTAAAGACAAGATGAACCAAACCGTAGACAGGCATTTCTTAAACCCAACACTGAAGTCATGCCCTATTCGAATCAGCATTCTGTTTGGGGTTTTTTTAGGATTCCTCAGTAATCATATATATTGCCCAAACCCATTTGACCTAATTTCCAATTTATGCATAATGGAGACATATGTACATCAGAATTCATTGCAGCAAGTGTTAAACTAATTTCCAGCTGTTTCCAGTTTCTTTTCATGTGTTCTGAGAACACCACAGTTTTAAATTTTTTTGCTGCCTGCCAAGATACAGACTTTGACAGCAGATTGATGTAAAGGATGGCAAATAGCAGTACTGCATTGTAGGACTACAACATTCTTACCACACATCGAGGACGACAGGCACTTAAAACTATTTCAAAGGCCAGGCCACAAAACAACAGCAACAAAAGTCCCAAAACAACCAACCAATCAAACACAAACCCGAAACTCATAACCAAGTGAATATGTTTCAGTTCTCTGCTGTAAAGCAAACACTGTGCAGCAATTCAAAAACGTTTATTGATCCCACCAGAGAACTCAGCTATTACTATCTACAGACAACAAGAGAGATTTATTTAAAGAAGTGCAGGGAACGACTCCCCTTGTCCTGGCAGGCTACATGAAAGAAGGTCTCTGTTTCCTACTTTGAGTTGCTGCCGCCCCATCTCAGTAAGCACGGCTTTTAACAGCTCTTTCGCAACCCGACCCGAGCAAATAGAGCAGGAGGGTAAAGAAAGAGATCAAGGCCTGGGCAGAGAGCGTACCTCCCCTTTCGGAAACAGCCGGCTTCACCGCGCTGCTCCCGGCGGCCTGGCCGTCTGCGAGGCCTTCCCCGCTGGAACCGCCCGGCCGTATCCCGCCGCTGGAGGAGCCCACGGTGCTCTCCGTGCTGTGCGGGGTGTGCAGAAGCCCCAGGGTGTAGCGGGGCGTCTGCTCCGCCCGCCCGCCTACACCCGGCGTGGAAGAGCCGCGGCCCGTGTAAGACTCCGAGGTGGACGAGGTGACCGCCTGCCCGCCCGCGCCCGCCATGGTGCGACCCCTCAGCATCGCGCGCGGCCCCGCGCCCACCGCCGGCAACGGCGGCACCCCGGGCCCGGCTGCCGGAGCGCCCTCCCGCGGCCGAACCCCACACTCCGAGATGGGCCCTGCTGGTGAACGTTGTCGAGCTGCAGCTATAAATGATATATTTATAAAAAATAAAAAAGTAAAAAGTAAAAAAGTAAAAAGAGCTCCTGGCCCTGCAGCGGGTTTCATTATAAATAGGCAAGGGTCACAGGAATGCAAGGAAAGTGCTTGCTCTGCTCTTCAGAGCAGGAGTACTGCATTTAGACATAACTTACCCCACATTAATTCTTCAACATTCAGACTGTTTTAGCAGGAGCTTCACCAACGTTTTCTTCCTGCTCTGGAGTTTGGAGACAAAAAGATCCCCGAAATAACCACAAAGCTTGTTTACCGCTGCAGTTGTCTTAAACACGTGCATGTACGAATGTTTTAGAACACTAACACTGCTTTGTACATTAGCATCATGTAACATACACCGCTAAAATGTTTCAATTCACATTTTGACTAGGCACAGTTTTGTCTCTGGCATTAAATACAGTTGACTTAGGAAACTACATCGACCAAACTTTCGTTATTGGAGAGAACTCCAATAATATTAACAGGATTTCACACTAGAGTGAAATGTTCTACGCTGCGATGCAATACCACATATTGATTCCCAGGCTCTCTCAGTCTGTAAGAGACTAGAAACTCTGAAGACGATTTCATTTTGTCTACGCAACATGGAAAAATAGCAACTCTCTATCTACTAAACAGTGTTTTCCTGGACGAAAAGAAGTGCACTTGCAAAGGAAACCGTAATGAAAAAAAAAAAGTACTTTAAAATTTTAGGTTAACCTTCACAGTTAAATGAAACCTGATCAGTGCTGTCATCCCCTCACACTCAGCACAAAGCCTATCGTAACTTTTTTCCAAACCTTGAAAAACAAAATTCCAGGCTTTGACCAAAGAATTCATCAGGCAACTGGGCAGTTAAAAAGAGTAGAGTTTTTACCTTATCTAAAAGCCTGTAGGCTTTAAGAATTCATTAGAAATACCTGAGCATTCAAATTCACATTTTGTTTTTGAAATTCATTACAAGTAAAGGTCTATCAAAAATCGACTTTGTCCAGTTCTAGTTTACTCTACACTGACACAGCTAAAAGAACCCAGATATTGAGCCCCACCTTTAAAAGCCAAGGCACATTCAAAACCCAGCCCGCTCCACTACCACACAAACTACTGCTCCCTGAAGGCCAGAGTCTGGCGCCCTCGAAAGACGATGAAGATTAACTGTGCCAGCTGTCTACGGCCCAGAGATGAACTGTATGGGCTTTGCCAGAAGTATCTAGACAGATTAACGCGCTACCACACCACCCTGAGGCTCTGCTACCCTGTCTTTAGTATTGCTACACCCCTGGGCAGGGCAGCTGCAACCGTGACACGGACACCTAACACCCCAAGCAACGTGACTGTGAGATGCGATAAGCGCACGAGCGAGAATGACTTCCATAGGGAATATGCCACCAGCAGAGAGGTCCAACAGTGCCATGACAGTGCAGGTGCTCTGCAGCAGCCCCGGAAAGTGCTGACTGCTGCGGCCATCAGCGGAGATGAGAGCCATAAAAAGCAGAACGACGGATGAGCGAGAAGCCAAGCTTTAAGACAAAAGACTGTTATGAACATGGAGATGCAATCCCCAAAGACAACTCGGTCAAAAGAGAACTCACAGAAGTGGAGCTGAAGGCGCCCACTGGCTCACCACTGTGAGATGACTGCTCAGAAACATCTACAATATGGTAGACGCCAGATAGATCCACACCTTAAGCGATAATTGCAAGACAAGAAATGCTCAACAGGCACTAAGCTGATAAGGCAATGCACTTGAGACTCGAGAGAGAGCTACCGAGGTGCCTAGTGATCACTAAGAGCTATGGAGACATCGAGACCCAAGGAAGGTACAGCGTACAATGCAGAAGACCAACTAACAGAGTCTACACAACACACATGCTGGAACTGCCTTCCTGGGCACAGTCCTCACATCATGCTGAGAACTAGCCTGCTCCCTTGACCTGCTCCAAGGAACTGCTCCTGAGCAGCTTTCTCCCCTACACTGACTTTAAACCCCTCCTTGCAATTCCCAACTTTGCCTCCCTCCTCAGCATCCTTCCCTCACCTTCGCTTCCGGGGAACAGGGGTCGGAAGCCATCTTCCTCGCTGCTCACCAGCAAGCCCAGGCAGGCGAGCCTCAGTACCACCGCCCTGCTCTGGGGCCCGCCCGCTGCCAGATAGCCGCCTACCCGGCGCCGAGCGCACACACCGCCCGTTGTCGCGACGGCACCACGGCCCTCACGGCCAGGCAAAGCCCCCCTTGTAGCCTCTGCGTCGCGACCCCCCGGTGCCGATCTGAGCTCCCCTGCCGTGCCGCCTTCGGCGACCAGAAGCCATCCACACCCACCGAGGCGTCTCGCTCGCCTCACCCACGTCTGCTGGCCCTTGGCATCTGCTCAGAGCGGAGACGCGCCCAGCGCCCCGTCACGATGCCCCTGTGACCGGAGAAAGGGGTGCAGCAGCACGGGATCCCGAGCACGGCGCGTCCGCCGCCCGTGCCAGGACAGCGGCAGAGAGCGGCAGGCAGGAAAGGAAACGGCGCCCTGGCGGGGCGGTACCACACCAGGACCCCCCGGCAGCGCCGAACCGAGAGCGGGACGTCCCGCAGCCAGCGGGGAGCTCTGGCCGCCAGCCGTGCGGCGGGGCTGCAGTGCACCAAGGGAAGCTTTCGTGCAGATGGAGAGCTTCATTCCGGACAAGCCATCGAAGTGGTGTTGGAGTAAGTTTTATATAAAACCAAAGAAAAAGAAACCTTTTGTACAAATAAGTAACAAAATTAACGCAGCAGACAATTATGTTATTTATCTACAATAGTCAACAATACAAAGAATTAGGTATAAAAGGTTTCTTGGTCAAAAGCTTACTATACATTTGGAACATCTGTCCCCCTATCTCAAGACTGATCAAAGACAAAGAAATTAAGCACAAAACTTTCTGGCTTTCAAGAGATGCCATGATCGTAAGACTGAAGAAAAAAACCCTCAAAACCAAAACTATTGAGTCTGTTCTCCAGAACAGGTACTTGAATAAAACAAAACTCAGGAAAAAAAATTATGCTCCACCACCAAACATATTTGCTACAAGGAGCACTGGGATAAAAAAGGAATGTAGTCGATACTGAAATCCTTCCTTATATTACCTGTATGATTTGAAAAAATCTGTCTCTGGGAGAAGTGAAGTCAGATTGCAGATATTATATAAGGAAACTGAAAGGGGAGAGGGGAAATTCTCATTGATGGGATCGTTTTGTATTCACTGTACCGCACAATGACCAAGGACAATATTTCTGAAGATGAAAAACAAACTCCTCCACCAGAGGAGATTATCCTGAAGCCTGAACGTCTTCAGGAAATAATTATACTCCTGGGTTTTCTCCCCAACGTTTTTAGCTGGCATTTCTCTGAGGGAGAGGGAGGCTCTCATGAAGATATTTCATGCTCCCATTCTCTGAAAAGTCAGAAACAACATGATTGTCCCCCCTCAGCAACCACTTTGTAGTTAAGAGTCCTTCAATTCCCACTGGTCCACGTGCATGGATACGCGAAGTACTGATTCCCACTTCAGCACCTGTAGGAAACACCCAAGATAAAGGTAATTAATCCTCTGATGATGTTCACTTCATACTAAATGGTTTTGCACCTCTAAGTAAAAAAGCTGCCTGCCTTTCAGGGACCTGCCGTTCTCTGCTCCTCTACAAATACTGGTTCTATTCACCTGATAGAGAAGCTCGAGGAGGTTAATTATTACATTATAAATTGTAATGCTTATACTTCTGGCTGCTACAGTTACTTTCAGAAAGAAATATGCAAGAGAGAGAGAGGTATCTCTTACATTGATCTTAGACTGATCTGAGGGCATAATCCTTAAAAAAAAAAAAAAGGAAGAAAAGCTAAACTAGTAAAGACTATGATCTTATGTCCTTTTTTTTCACATTGAGGAGATACCGAAAGACCTTAACTGGAATTTTTTTAGTCACATGGAACGCTGTTCCAGCTGACACAGTAATCGTGTGTAGTGGAGGCTTCTGGTTTTCTGCCTCATGAAAGAATGTTTCCCTTGTCTTCTGCAATTCACAGTAGGTGCACCTGTTTATTTAAGCAGCCGATACTCAATTTGGTTCCTGCCTTTCATTCCTTAACACTGCAGGACTGGCACACTGGACAGCATCTCAACCTGTCCAGCAGGACCGAAGCATTGCATTCTTTACAGCATCGTTAGAAAGAGAAACAAAAGGAAAGCTGTTCAGCCATTTCACATCCTGTATTGCATTGTTCTATCACTATATGCATGCAGCATACTTTACTGCAATTGAATAGAGCTTCAAAGGATCCAAAACACCTTTGTGTGGATGAAATTTCTAGGCTTCAACTTTTCGTACAGTACTTTTCCTGAAAACCTTTTATTGGACAGTGAGATAAGAGACTAATCCTATCTGTCAGAGTTCATACTGCCACACTTTTCACACACCAGAAAGTCCTGCAGTCACACCCCTGCAATATCTTCCCTCTTACCGAGTCCAAATCTATAGCCATCAGAGAATCGCGTACTGGCATTCCAGAAAACACAAGCGCTGTCCACGTGCTGGAGGAAGAACTCTGCTGTTTTCTCTAGGAAAGAGGCAGAGACAAAAATAAAATCCATTACATACAGAATTATCATGTATTCCAATAAACACAGCATAAAACAGTGAATGGATTTAACAATACAACTTTCACATGCAACCTTATCAGACAGTACTTAAACAGCCTAGGCTAAGCCACGCTCATTTATACCTTCCTCCTGAGTAGACACACCTGCAAATCCTAGAAGAAGCTCGCAAAGATTAGAGGAAAGCAAAAAGATGTCTAATTCTAACTCCATTCAATTTAGAACCTTCAAAGACGGATTTAGTTCCACAACCGGGGAGAAAGAACAGCTGCCCCAGACAGCATTTGTCATTCAAACTGAGACAGTTAAGCTACACTCGGCTCTCCATTAGTGTCAACCATGGAATTGTTCCAGACACTGAAAAATCCAAAACTTAATTGCTACTGCAGGTAATATTTGAGAAGTACAACGCAGAAATGCCACGTGCAAGTGTGTGAACTTGGAGGTCAGTAGCCCGTAGCAACAAGACAGACATTCAAGAGCAACTCTGTTTCCAGTACAAATCACTGTTTCACCAGGTCCTGTGACAGTGGTTATGGTATCAAATGCATGCCTTTTAGTGACACGCATTTAAGCTCAGCAAGAAGTACAGAAACAGAAGCCTACTTGACTCACACTGGCCAGCCACACATCAACATGACCTTACTTGCAGCTGATTCTCAGAAGCTCTGGGCTTGGTTTGGTTGGAGAGTCAACCTTTGTCTTGGCACAGCTCTAGTAAGGTTTTGAACTGGCACAGACCCAACAGAAGAACTACTACAATGTAATTAGTTACACTAATACCAGCAATTAGCAGTCAAACCAAAACAGGAGCTTAAAGAAGGAGCCTGGTCACTAACCATTCTCTGTGATAATAACATCCGTATGGGAACTTCCATACTTGTGGATATGTTCGACGGCCTCTTGAACGCTGTCCACCACCTCAATGCAGCACTCCAGGTCCCCGTATTCTGTGCGCAGAGATTTCACTTCTGAAGGGCTGAACGTCAAGTAAGATGCAAACTTTGGGCCAGCATGAATTTTCACCTGCAATACCAGAAACATTTTGTTTGTGGCTACTGACCATACCAGAGCATTTCAGGTGAAGCGTAGCTTCTTGTACTCAATATGGGCTGGACAGCAGTCCCTGTGGTGCTGTTTTGGACTTGTGACTAAAACAGTGTTAAAAACACACCGATGTTTTGGCTGTTGCTGAACAGAGCTTGCACAGCATCACGGTTCTCTCTTCCCCCCTGCTCCATCTCTGTGCCTCTAGCAGGAAGACTGGGAATGCGCAGGAAGTTGGGAGGGGATAGAGCCAACAGCTGACCAGAACTGACCAAAGGGGTATTCCATGCCATATAATGTCATGTGCAGCAATACGAACGGAGGGGAGGGGGTTTTTGAAGAAGGGAGGCATTGCTCAAGAGACTGGCTGGGCATTGGTTTGTTTGTGGCAGACAGCAAGTAATTCGCTTTGCCTTGTGAGTGTTTGGTGGGGGCTGGTGGGTTTTTAGTTTTGTTCCGAGGTTTACTTTTTTACTGGGTTGTTTCCTCCTCTTTGTCACCTTTCTTCGTCCTCTTTCCTTCACTTATCAAGCTGTCTTTCAACCAGGTTCCTTGCTTTTGCTCTAATTTTCTCCTCCTGTCCCACTTGGAGCAGGGGAGAGTAAGCAGGCAGCCAGATGGTGCTTAGCGACTGACCGGAGTTAATAATCCACAACACACGTGCCGTGTAAGAAAAATACACCTATACTTTGGGACACTTGGCGCACAGGTGAATTAGCTACAAGGTGCAGTAACTGACTTGCTAGGTAGGCTACCTACCATGACAAGCTCCTAATTCAGGACTCATTTGAAATTATTTAAAGCAATTGCATCACTTAGTCATCAGGCAGGAAAGGCCAGTACAGCACTGCTAGGAAAACAGCTAAAATCTGCAGCCAGCCTTCGTTTTAAGACAACAACTGCAATGCAGAAAATAACGAAAGGAATGCTTCCAAGTTTGCTCCTACTGAATTCTTAAGATCTTGAATGGCTTTTATCCTTTTACTTTATAAATTGGTATCAGCCCTCTCTGAAGCACACCTCAGACGCAAAGGAGTTACTGGGTCCAAAACCAAGAAAACTCACACGGATATTTTTCATTTGTTATAAAGAAGATTTTAACACATTATCAACCTCTGCCAAAACACCTAAACAATGAGAGAGAATGTAGAACAGACACAGCACAGAAATCCCATGCAAATGAAACACAAGAAATTTTGACAAGACAAGCATAAATGGGAAATAAGGCATAAGTCTACTAAATGGGAAGGCTTTAAGAAGATATCTGTAAACCAGCATTTTCTTGTGCAACTATAAATTACTTTAATTGCGTAATCCTGTCCAATATTTGCATGTTTCTTGTTATCGGGTCAGCTTAGACAGAGGTAATATCCTCCCCACTGTATAAGGAGACGGGTGGGCAGTGGTGGAAATGCACTAGTACTCAGTAGTCCTCCCATCCAAAATACAAACATCTACCCTGCACTCTACCCTTCCCAAGAAACAACCAAACAAGACATTAAAAAGCCCCAAACATCGAGAATTTGATCCTGACTACCTATCAGCTTCTGTTACTATAACCCTTTTAACATCATCAAAACATAGGACCTCTCTATCCTGCATCAATCACTGCCTGTACATTCTACTTGTCAAATACACAGGGCTGTGTGAAAATCCTTGATTTATGTGCAATTCATGCTACTTCATGGATATGTCTTCCTGATGCATCTTTGCTACCTTTACTGAAAAAACATTGCTTGTGTCTAGACAACTAATTAGTACACTGGCCTTTTGATGTCCTTTGACATACCAGGAGGGCAAACGGGTGAGAATAAAGGGCATGCAAGAGGAAAATTTAAAAAAAACACATGTATGAAGCAAATTCAGAAAGGATAAAAACAGGAAAGGGATTTGCTTGGGTAAGAAGCTAAATGAATAGATTCAGGAAGAAGAGGCTTTGCATCTGGCTGAATTTGAAAGGGTAGAGAAAGGGTTGTGTATATGCTCCTTTAAGGCAGCAGATTATTTTTGCTATATACAAGGAAGTATATAGCAAAGGTATCCCAGTAACAGCCCGTAGCTGTCCTGAATAAGCTGCTTTCAGATCATTTCTACAGAAACACTTGACACTGTGTGTACAAGCAAATTTCATTGACATGCACGAAGACACGTGTGGGTAACTAAAACGTTATGCCACGTAAACAGGGCTACACCAGCCAGACCAAATGCTTCTAAAGTTTTAGAAAAAAAACCGAACAAAAACCACCAAACAAAACACAAGTATGAGTGACTAACCTGTTCTACTCTCAACATGTCTATGATCTGATCAAACAACGGGGTTCTCAGCAAGTCTCGATGAATTAAGAGAGTTTCCAGAGCATTACAGGCAGCAGGATATTCACACTTTGAGTCTCGGACTGAGGTTTAAGAGTAGATAATTGGTTACGTTACATTTACAACAAAGATTCTGGATATTATATAAATTATAAATTACCAAAACTACTTTGCATACTCCAAAGTTCAATTACACTCATGAGATTCAAGCCACCCTCCCACAGCTTACTTATTCGTGTGACCTTCTCAACACTGGCATCCGTGTCAACATACACATGACAGATCCCTTCACTGTGTCCCATCACTGGGATTCCCTTAGCAGCTTTCTGGATATTCCTGACTAGCTGTGATGAACCACGTGGAATGATAAGATCTATCAGCTTATCCAAACGGCAGAGATCTTCTACTTCCTCTCTCGTGTTCACCTGTAGTAGTTGCAACACAGAGTTTACAGTTTGAACTCTCAAGTTTGGCCCACACTTTTTATACATACCGTACCAAAGAAACAGTTGATTTAACTCTAGGCACTTACCAGTTGCACTGCATCTCTGACTCCGTGAATAGAGAGTGCTTCTTGTGTCAGATGATGAAGGATTTGATTGCTATGTGCTGCCTCTTTCCCTCCTTTAAGTAGTAAGCCATTTCCACTGGCTATGGCCAAAGCAGATACCTGTCAAAGGAGTTTATTATGGGGGGAAAAAAAAACCCTTAAATGTAATCCGATTCTTCTGTCAGAATAACACCCACAAAATAAAACCAGGATTTTTTGTTCAGTTCGTTTACTCAATATTAATCTGCAGTTTTCCTCTTACGGCTCCAAAAAAACCATTACAAGTGGCAGCACATTTAACTCCAGAAATTAAATGTGCTAGTGTTTCAGGAACAAACTTGAGTTTTCAGGGTGCTATTGCCATGGGGAGACTACAGTGAACAAGTCACAGGAAACTATGGACATAAAGCTTCGTATGAATTGGGTAGCTGTGTGGGCAATTACCCCAAGGAGTAACAATTTTAGGACCAAGAACTCTTGTCCCCAACCATTCCAGCACAGAGTGGCAAATAAGCTCTTCCTATGAACAGGGAAAATATTTTCATCGTGCCGTCTAAAACAGCAGTCATAAATAGATAACGCTTGCTCTAAGTGTGGAGAAAAATAAATTTGAGACAATAGGCCCAGCATCATCTTTGCTTCCACGTTTATCACCAGAAGAACCCGATAGATATTGCTGCCCTTCTGTTTAAGGCGTCAGATTTAACCCATTTAAGTCCAGCAACGCAAGAGGTTTTCGTTCTTTTCTACCTAGGAGTATGTCAGACGCAAAAAAGCTCTTTTTCAGAACTTATTTTACTTTTGCATCCTTCTTCGTTATTCCTCATCCCAACTTCATTCACAATGGCCTCACAATTTGTCCACCTACTTCAAAAAATGTTAAAAAGCATGCACTCCTTTGGAAAACAAAATCACCTCCTCTCCAGAATCTTTAGAATAAACAAACTCAGTACTTTAAGTTATTTTGCTGTATTACTATCTTCTGGGAAAGATTATACGTATCATTATCATCACCTGTATATATCATCACCAAACCTACGCTCATTACAGTATCTATTGTACATTGTTGAGATGCTGATGCCAAAATTAGCCAGGCTCACGCCTAACAAGAAGTTAGCTTGGTGGCACGCTTTAGATCCTGATTCATAAAATGACCAGCCAGATACATCTTTCCCCTTCTAGTATCAAATGGGTAATAATAATCACAACGCTTGATATTCTACCTCATTTGAAAAGAATATTGAAAAATCAGAAACACTTTAGAAAAACACACTGAAGTGTAACAGTCTGGGAAGTCTGCCTTACGTAGCTATCGTGTGTCTTTTTAACTTATATAACTAGACATTAAAAAGCTGTCTGATTGTATTTTAAAAGTACCTTCTAAGTATCTGCCCCTCCAGATCAGTATCACAAAGGAAAACTGACAAATAAGCTTATTTAAATGAAGAGGCATCAGATTAAAAGAAAGGTTTTGACCTGGTTTGAAAAAATGAAAAGAAAAAAATACCAAGAATTAAGACACAAAAATCAAAAACTTGTGTGATTCAAAGTAGAGCACAAGGTAAGGGGTTTCAAAATGGTTCAGTGTCAAAGACTAGTAGAGCATGACTGTTTTCAGAGCAACAACTGGATTTGGTGGAATCTGTACAAAACAGTCTCTGAAGGATACTAGCAATTTCGCCCTGTAAGTATTAGAGGCAAACATGCTGTTCGTATATGCTCACTAGAAGCTTATTAAATCTTAAACCAAGCAAGCATGAGATGCAGTAGTAAACTAAGAGGAGGGAACTGCTCCTCTGTCATCAGAGACCCTTCTACTTTCAGGTACAGGATGGGACAGAAATCATGCAATTCAAATGCAAAGTTATCAAAGATGATCCTCTGAAGTTGCTCCAGGAAGCCTGATGGGAGTACGAGGACAGGAGGTTGGCAAGAAGCAAAGCAACTACCAAAGACAAGCTATCCCAAGTCTGTAAAACAAAGCAGGGGAAGGGAGGGCAGGGCAGGGAAGCCAGCAGGAGTCAGTCTGCTCTAAGTTTTAAGATGCAGTAAAGAAAAAGAAGAAGACATCAGCTAGGCACGGCAAAAGACCTGGATTGAAGTCCAGGAAGACAGACTAGAATTCAACAAGGTAACATGCTGGTTATCTGTAACAAAGAGAGCTGGTAGTCAAGGGAGACTAGTGCTTTTTTGTTTCTTCCTACAGCATACTCCTTTTCACTGTGAAATGAGGACTACTCACAAAAATCTGGCATGAAGTACAAAGCTGTCCATGGGTTGAGCCTCACATCACCTTAAAGTGGCTGTACTCATCCTTTTCTACTCAAACGCCTGCTCATATGTTAGAGAACTCCTCAATTAAGCTTCCTAGATACCGAATGTTAATTGCAGAAAGAAATGTTGATAATCAAGGGTTTTTTTTTGTTTTCATTTTAAAATCTACTTCAGTTGCTCAGTAAAATAGATGGGAGTTAGAGAGTAAGAACAAGGTTGCCTCTGCAACATTAGTTCAGCACCCATATATTCATGCATCTTATGACAGCATTTACTTACAGCAATACTTTCACACAGTGCTGCAAAGGCAGGCACTTGCCCTTAACATACCTGCCTTATTCCTGGCATAGGACAAATGATTAACTGAACACTGCAGAAGCGAGTTCTGAAAACATCTCTGCATAAAAAATAGGGATGCCAACAAAATCAATTGTAGATGAATCCAAGCCAGAGTCCTTTCAAACAATACTTCTTGTAATCTCTTACTTCCTCACCAACAGAAAATACCCACCAGTGTAATCTACCTTCCGTACATACCTGTGGAAGACAGTCAGGACGAGACTCAAAGATCACGAGAAGGACACCAATTGGCACTGTCACCTGCTCCAAATCCAGGTCTTTTGCTATTCGAGTTCGTCGAATCACACGGCCGACGCTGTCCTGCGAGGATGCTGCAATCTGACGCAGACCAATAGCCAAGCTGTTCAGCTTTGAAGTAGATAGACTTAAGCGTTTCAACAAAGGCAGCGCTAACCTCCCTAAAAGAAAGAAAAAGCTGTGCTGAAGAAAGATTGGTCTTCCTAGGCTCAAGCAAAAGGGACTTAAACAAGTGCTGAACCTAAGGAAAATTAAGATATTTCCCACAGCTTAGCAAGTAACCTACCCGAGATTAAAAATGCACAGCATTAAGTCCAACAGTCACAACAAAACCCCTCAAATATGACGACGATTTCACCCACCACATTTTCAATTAATGTGGTTTAAGTGCTTTGTACATGAAGCAACCGCACAAACCACCAACATCCAGAAAGATAAGGTTTGTCCTATTTCATGTACTGAATGCATGACTGAATTTCTTACAAATTTCCACCCTTGCAGTATTTCTAGAAGGTCCGGGCTGTTTTCTGTTCTTACTGTTTTTGAAACAGAAACACCGAAGCACAGACACATGCATAGCATTTCTGTGCAGACTGGGCAAGAACAACTTGAATTTTATAGTCTGAACATGTTCAAACAGTAAATTAACCCAGCAATGTCCCCTCAAATACTCTGGTCAGTGGTGCCTTCTACAGAGTATAACAATTCATGATGTGTCCTTTCCATGTATTTGCTATGCCAACATGTACACATCTCAATTCCAGATTCTCAGTGAGTGCATCAGTCTAACACAGAAGAATGGGTTTCATCTGAGCCACCTGAAGGGAACCTTCCTCAATCAGAAGGGGACACAGTTCTCTTCGGAGAGCATCACTTTAAGTGTAGAGATGATAGGCTTTCCTTCAGGAACCAAACATTACATTAACCAGCCCAGAAAATACTCACTTTAGGCATGACAGTAATAGAGATATTTGTTCCATTCTGTCTTTTTTTTTTTTTTTTTAAATACACCACTTGGTGTTTTGCACTGCCTCAGTATCTTCTCTGATGAAGGCATCTGTTTTACGCAATGAAGGAGGCTGCAACTGTTTACACTGACAAGCTCTCACAGTCCTGGGTTCGCTAATCTGTGACAGCCACACTGCCCAATCCCAGGTGACAGAAGATTCTAGCTCTGCTCATTTGTCTTGAGCCCCAGAGAGGTCCAAGACCATAGTATTACCATGAAAGATTTGAAACAGTACCTTTATTTTCGGCCTCCTGTAAGTCCTTTTTGTTTGCCAAGAGAATGTCTTCTCTCTGGTCCGTTAGTAAGTCAGCAAGACGATAAATAATCTCTGCTCTCTGAAAGAGAAAACAGTTTCTGAAATGACTTCTTACACAAAGTCCATGCTGTTTGACATCTAGTTCCTATAGTCCATTTACGCTGACCACATCCTCTCACTATCTTAACTCTCCCGATACTTGGCCAGCTGAGTTTTCCAGCCTACATTACATTCTGAAAAAGAAGACCGAACACTGCTTTTACCTTGCTTTTTACAAAGGCTTTACAAGCCTTTACCTTGCTTTTTATTATCTTGCTTTCCTTGCCCAGTCTTCTTCACCAAACTCACACATCCTTCCTTTAAGAGCACCTTGTACCACATCATACCCACCCAGCTGCAGAGCGGTAGTTGTCTACAGCTCCACTTTTGTATACGTGTTACATGCTAAACTCCACACAAGCGTGAATGGAACAAGTTATTCCGGTCAATTCTTCAGCAGCTCTGATCACAATTAGCTTCTGTGTGTTATTTATGCTATCAAAATTTTTATAAATCCCACATGAAAGCCCATATTACTTCACAGCCCCAAGGAACACGACCTTTTTGCTTTTCTCATCTTTAAGCAGGTTGCAGTACAAAAAATGGATCTGGCACAGAAATAATAGATTCTTGTCCCAAGGGGCCCATTTATGTTGTAAGTCTGTGTTGTAAAACTTGCCACACATGCACAGTCTTAACAAGTTGGCCATTCTGTTCTGTCACCTGCTCAGGCTGTAGAGCCGCCAAGGTCCTGCCACCAGCTCGAGCCATTTCAGCCTGCTGTTCTACAGTAGGGCCTGCAAAAAAACCCAAAAATATACTCTGCAGACAAAGTGAGCACTAGCCCCTTCATCTTCCAATTCTTTGTTAAGAGCATGAAACCTGGTACAGTTTTTAACAGACAAATTCAAGAAAAACGTTGTATGCTAAGACAGAAAAGTCTGTACCTGACACAAAATACTGTTATGGTCCCTACATAAAAATCATCACGAAGATTCTGTCTCTGTGTCACAGCAAGTGTGCAGCAGGTATCAAGAAGACTTAACAAAGGGCAAAAGCACAACAGGATAGCTAAGTCTCCAGGGCATAGTAGGCTACTGAAAGAAAAGAGGCAAATGTTGAAAAGTTTAAGTATCCGGCTGAGGAAGATACGCATGGGAACACACAACCAATAACGGAAGCCAAAACCCTGGTAACAGTTTGCAGAAAAATTGCTTTCCCTCTGTCTTATCTCGTATGCATTTTAGAAGCAAGGTGCTGAAATTATATAAAACAGGTTGTGTTTCTGTTTCAAGTCACCATGTTCGGGTAGAATTTCTGCAAAGAATTCACAAGTAGCTCGCAGATAAACTGCCATTTTTAACTGTCCTGAAATAGCCTGTTAACCAGGTGACTTGAACCCAACTTCCGTTTATGAGGGATCCCATGGAAATTGCCAGAGTAGAAATTATAGAGAGGTATAGCAGGAAGTGAAAGAAAAGAACTTGTGGACATAAGATTAATTAGACTAATTTACGATGTCTTAAAACAGCTTTTTGGAGCGACATCACACTTTACAAAATATGGCATTTGTTAGTGTTCTTGGAAAAAAAAGATGTAGGTAAGCAGAAATACCTGATTTTTAAAAGTTACTTGAACTTTCAAAGCGTGGGTTTTGGAAGATAGAAGACAAAGAGACGACTGGAGTAAACACCGCAACAATCCACAGGGATGGACTTCTGCTATTTATCATGTTTGTGAATCAGAATGGGATCACAAGATTAAAAGCTTTACTGCTGATACCAGCTTATTATAGTGGGGCTAACCAAAAAGGCACTCGATCGTAATGACACCGAGTGGGTTCAAAGGATGATGTGACATATTTATACAAGAAATCCATTAAGGATTATTACACACAAAGAAATTCACTTGGCTTAAAGTGCAAGTCAAAAGTATCACTCCAGTATCTATTCTACTAAGGTCATGGATCTTTGGTCTGATTTTATCCAGCAATTATTACACAGTTCCAGCAATGCAGTGGCAGGAAAACATTCCTACCTACCATACCAGAAGACTGAGTCGTAAAAGAAATTTATGATTAAAAGTAAACCTAAACACTACCTTAGTTCAGCAGCACATTCTATGTCCGTATTTTCACACTGAAATCATGGATACTTGATGGTAACTCCCAAGACTACAAAAGGCAAAATTTCTACTCTACTCATCGCATTCTTCAAATGCAAGTCTTATGCACCAGTTTATCAGGGAGGGAAGAAGAGGAGAAAATTCAGCAGTTTCTATCCCCACTTCAAAAATACCCTTCAAAATCCATTTTGCAAGCAGAAGGTGGTTTCCCAGTTATTGCACAGCTCTCGACAAATTTTAACTCCGATTTTTCAGGAAATCTCTTCAACTCTCGAGGTACACGTTACCTCTGTACTCACCTGCAGGTTTTACCTCTGAAAAAAAAGTTCCGACTTTTTTCCCTTCTACAATATCTGTGATGACATGACCTGAGATCTTTGGGTGGGTTCCATTTGCAATCACTACAGAAGTGCCTCCTTGCAGGGCCCACAGAGCTGCTTTCACCTACAGCAAAGGATAGAGCCAGTTGCAAGAGATTCACTTGTTATTTGAGTTACCACTCTCAACAAGACTTCTTGGCCCACTTTGATGTCCAGACTGACCACTTATGCATTCAAAAGAGCATTCAACACACTTCAGGAATTTCTGAACTTCAGTGTTGGAATACTGAAATTTGCTTAGTCCTTCTACACTACGTTAAGTTTACATCAGGATTAGCTTATTAGTAAGGGTCCTTTGAAATCCCTGTGTACTGATTGGTCCTCAGATTAGCCTCTTTTCATATTTTTGAGCAGAACATGATTTCTCTCAAATCCCAGATGCTACCTGCTGAAGAGGTACTGCCAGTGGTTTCCTTCATTTCTTTTCCCAGTCAACATTTGGGCAATATTATCGACTACTACATTTAATTATGTGTCATTTATTTAATTGCAAAAGCTTCTCTGCTTACTCACTTCTATGCTTTCCCAATATGGTTCTACAATTTTGTATTACAGTCCTTATTCACTATGAGACACAAATGTCAGACAGGCCTGTCATATCAAACTCGGCTATCAAAAGACCATCAGCTGCTTCACTGCTGTTCAAATGTCACGCTGAAAATCGAGATTTGCTCTTTGAGCCACCATCTTGTTTTCTATTATTGATGCTACAGTTTTCCAAAAATGTCACCTACCTTCTCAATTGTAGCAAATTTTGGTTACAACACCTGCATCAAGATTTGCCTCTACGTGACTCAACAGACACCAAATAACTCTAACAGATTATTACTTTTACAATAAAAGTACTCTCTGACCTTGGCACTTTACCTTCAATACCTGGAATTGTTTATAAACTATCCTAGAAGCCAGATAAGGGAAAGTCATTTCTGAATAAGCTTTGTACATTGCATAATTACAAATGCCTCCTCCTTTTGCCACCTTCCAGTCCATGCGCTGATACCTAAGAGTGTGCCTTACCCGATTCTTCAGGAAAGGGAATAATCAATGACATAACTGGTGAAGAATTTTACTTTGGTCTTTTCCCGCTTAGTCAAGATCTGCTTTGGTTTTTACAGACAACTTTCCAGATACATCCCTGGGAAACCTGCAGCAATTAATACTATGGTAGTGCGTATTCAGCCTCGTGAGAGACATATGCTGAAGTCTCACAACACATCCGTGTTTATGTGCTCACAGCAATGAATACTGAGACCACCTGACTGTACACAGCACTAAAACCCTTTAGGCCTCCCACCTCTACTAATCTTGCACTCAAAAACTAAAATACCTTGGTCTCCACCAATATATCCTTCAGAAGCAAACAGTACATTCTACAAACTCAGAAAGGAGAGGGAGGTACCATATCAGATTTAAGAGACAGGGACTCCCAAAGTCTTTGAATTATCATGTAAGAAAGAATTGAGGACTGACTCTTATTTTAATTTAAAACCCTAAAGCACAGTTCAAATGTCGTATTTTAAAATCTACTGGAGTGTAATTCATTACTTGCTCTTTTCAATTCACATGGACCTAAAACAAAAGCAAAAGGAACCCATATGCCATTTCAGGGTACTCAAAGAATAGCTGAGGCTGGAAAGGATCCCTGGAAATCATATAGTCCAACTGCCTGCTCAAAGCAGGGTCAACTACAGCAAGTTACTCAAGACACCATCCAGTCAGGTTTTGAACATCTCCAAACAGAGAATCCACAGGCTCTCTTGGCAACCTGCTCCAGTGCTTCAGCAACTTCCCCGTAAAATTCTTACATTTCAGTTTGATCACTTGTATTTCAGTCTGTGCCCATGGTCCCTCTTCTCTGTTCCTTGGATACCACTGAGAAGAATCCGGTTCTGTCTTCTCTAAACCCTTCCTTCAGCTATTTATACCCAAACCTTCTTTTTTCCAGTGTAAAAAATCCTACCTCTCAGCCTCTCTTAGTGTGACAGTGCTCCAATCCTTTAATCATATTCATGGCTCTCTATTGGTTTCGCTGTAGCATGCCATGTCCTTCCTGGACCGTGGTGTCCAGAACGAGACACAACTCTACAGATGTGGTTTCACTAGTGCTGAGTAGATGAAAGTAATCATTTTCCTCAACCTGCTGCCTATGTTCTTTCTAATACAACCCAGGACACTGCTGGCCTGCTTTGGCCAAAGGCCATATTGCTAGCTGACATTCCATTTGGTGTCTACCAGGACCCCTATGCCCTTTTCACTGAACCTGCATTCAAGGCAGTCAACTCTCCAGCCCGTACCAGTGTCCCTAGGCACAAGGCTCAGCATTTCCTTTTATTGAACACCTAGGGTTCCCGCCTGCCAATTCCTGCAGCCTGCCGAGATCCACCTGAACAGCAGCACAAAGCACAATCATCTCATGTAGCTCCCTTTCCTTCCCGAATATGAAGCAAATGTTCCGTATTTCTACCTTGGCTTCCATGCCACCCATTCCCACTCGGGATTTGGTTCCAAATGTTACAGACTGCTGGTCTCCTGGGTAGAATATGTCAATGAGCTTTGCATCGTCAGACCCCGGAGGGCTGTCAAAGAGTCCTGAAATAAATAGTAAAAATCAGTTATATACCCTTATGTCCAAAGCTCGCCCATGGAAAAGAAAAAAAACCCGCCAACAAAAACAACCAACATGAGGCTAAAAAGCTGTGTTCTACTTTATAGGATTGAAAACTTCCACTGAACCCTTCCTTTTGTGGGACTGAAAGCACAAAATACTTAACTGGCAGATCCAAAAGGTATAGGTTTATTGAAAGCCTAAAAACTAAGAAAGCAAAAACCCACATACTGAACAGCAGCAAGCAAGCTGGGAGGTAATGACATTTGGTTGAGGTTTGAGACAGTTTGCAGCTTTTAGATGTTCAAAATCAGGGCTTACATACACAAACCCCCAACTGAACAGGCAAAGAATAGTCCTCCTCACCAAAGACTCAAGATGATATTCTTGAATGGTGGGTTGCACAGTGAGAAAACAGGCAATTCAGAAACATGGAAAAAGGGTAACTATTGAATTCTACTAAGAAGGAACACAACACTACAGAGACATACTCTTATTAATATTTTTTAAAATACACTTGGAGTTGAATGACACTTTGGTTTACCTAACATATTAAACTTCAACTCCACCACCACACTTCTCAGAAATTCTATGTGAACAACTACCGCCACAACAAATTAGAGAGCACAAGTGCAGTCTATCTGTGTCTACCCTTGGTAGCTTGGCAAGTAGAGGACACACCTCTTTCCATAAACAAGTTGTCACATTGAATGAATAAGCTTGGAGGATGGGTGTGCTGGTTTTTGGGGTTTTTTACAAACTGTTTTGACTATTGCTTTTGTGCTTTTGTTCTAAGACAGTCATTTTGACTAGAATCAAGCATGAAACCCAGCTGCATCTGCTAAAAGAAACCGTGCTTATGGAAAGACACCTCTTTCCTCCTCAGGGCCTCAAACATGTGCTGAAGTCCAGGACCTACTGAAAGAAACCCATCTGGAGAAGATGAAAAGACTATGTGACTTGGGTGATGTGGACTGCATTGATCTGAAACTGTACCCACTACCCTCCTCTCTCTAGAAAAGGAAGTTCAGCGTCCATAGGTGACAGGCTTATGTCACAACAGCACAGCCCAGAAGACTAGAGCAGTGTAAGCCAAAAGCAAGGGAGACAGAAAAAGCTAGCAAGACCCAGGTATCTGGGGAAGCAATGACCAGGACTTGCAATACACCAATAATTCACTGACAGAACCTGCTGCCAGAATAAACAAACTATTGTAGAATAGTATTTGGTTTATACTCCTGATTCAAGACACATAGCCTTTATCCTGCATACTACTCCTGACTACCATACAACTCTGAGAAGCTAGCAGAAGTACCATAGTACATGTGGTATTCTGGGTTCTGCAACGTGTCTCAGGTTCACGTGCATTCTCACCCATCCAGATTCAACAGTGTGTCAGAGAGTCTTTCTTTGGCTTATGCCACAGCATCAACATTGGGTATAGGCCTTAAGGAGTTATCGTAGTACACTGCAATTGTCCTTGTAAAAGAGATGAACCGAAGAGATCAGTAAAACAGGAAAAGAAGTTGGTTTGACAATCTGATGTGCTTCACTAAAACCAGTAATTAAAGAAATTACTCACAAACCTTCTACATCTGAAAGAACAATCAGGAGATCAGTTTTCATTTCCACAGCCAGTCGCGCTGCCAGACTGTCATTATCCTTCACGCTAATTACCTGCAATACACGTGCATATCAGAAGCAGTGAATAGTGTGACAACTAAGAAATATTTGGTGCCTATATGAAAAAGCAATCTACGTCAGCACTAACAAGTCCTTCTGAGCTACTTTTTTCACACCCACTGGAAATTTCAAAGGTGATCTTTGTGTGAAAGTGCACATGCTTTAGTAAAGTGGTATCCAAATGACAAGCACTGTGATCAGTACCTGCATTCTCCACCTTAGTGCCCAGTGACAGGGCAAGAGGCACTAACTGAAGGTGTTTTAAGAAGGGGTGCTGGATTAGATGACCTATAGAGGCATGCTTGCTTTCAGTAAAGCAGACAGTATTTGCCCTGGATTCATCCCACAACACTCTATCATGCCAAATACAGACAAGTCAACACAGTCTTCCAGTACCCTCTGTCCACATACTGATTCTTTATCTTTGTTTCTCTGCTGCAGACTTCAGAGGTCCCCGGTTATGGCATTAGTCAAGTACACATTAGCACTGTACCATCTGCAAGGAGGATCCCCCGCCCCCTTGCAATACTTTACCCACATTTACCCCCTGCAGATCACTGTTTGGCTCTGGAGGTGGAACAACTGCATCATTAGTGTTTATTATAGGGACAATATTCATCCTTAAAAGCTCATGTAACGTTCCATTTAAGTTGCGACGCTTCTGCTCATCATGGAAATCCAGATTGGTGACTAAAATCTAAAAGGAAAAAAGAAACTACTTAGCCCACCACCTTTCCTATGAGAACATTATATAAACTTACGTATTAACACATCATAACAGAGCGGTCGTGCCTTTTGGGTCGCTAAAGAAACAAAAGCCACATTTAAAAGATATAGAATACAAGCGAGAAATATTCTTCCCACAATATTATCAGGTTTACTCCACTGAAGCCTGTAATAGCTTATCTCAAGCTGATAGGTCACACACTCCAAGAATGAACTTGGAAAAAAAGATTGTAACCAGAACATAGATGCTGATGATAACTACTAAGACCCTAGACAATTCAATAGATTGCTCAAGACACTGCCTTTCCAGTTTTTCCTCCCACTTTAATGGTCCTACTTGTAGCGAGCAGAAGGGATGCTTTATATCGAGACTTTTCTTCTGCTCACTAGAACTCACTTGTTCTTCTGAAACAATCTTGCCTCCTGCACGCAGATAGCACCCCTTTCTTTTCGTGTTTTAAGACAAAACCCCCCTCAATGTCTGCTCCGGAGAGACTTCTTTAAATTTTGTTTTTACTCTGTCATTGGACATTTGAGAACTAAGCAAACAACTCCACCACTCAAATGATACAATAGCACTTGGAATCAATATGTATGCCAAATTTTTTGTCATGGGCAATTAACTCTTTTATATGAAAGGAACGATAGTTGTCCACAGATTTGAACAACATTACAATCCAGCATGACCTATAGTGATTTTTAGCTGTATTATAAACAATTTGGCCATATCAGCTCTACCATATTACAGTACGAAGTTCCTCCAAGAAGACTTCATACTAGGCTCCTAAATTCGTTAAAAGTGTCTAAACAAATAAGGCTTTACAGTTAAAGCAATTCTGTATTTTCAGAGTATCTACGATACGAAAAGTCTGTTTAAGAGTAGTTCAACTGATACAGTTGCAGCCTTCCATGTAAGACCCAGGCCAGGGATACCATCACCCACAAGTTGGAAAGGTTTGAAGAGCAGATGCACAGCAAGTTCTGAAGTGTGGATATGCACTTCCGTCAGCTTTACAGAATGTGTTGCAGTTTAGTCACTTGTGGTTTTTAAACCCTCACTTTGGACCACCAACTTCAGCTTTTGTGAAGAGATCTTAACAGACCCTCCCCGCTACAAAAGAGGAGGACACACCTGAACTCCACAAAGAAAAAGCATATTCATTTTATGTTGATGACAGATAACTCCGTTTCAGAATTACTGAACAAGGCACTCTCGTATAAGCTACCATTTATGCGACAACAATAAGCTCCAAAAGTGGCAAGTCAGTCTAGGAAAGAAGGAATGCCTTACTTGAGCTGCACAGATGCTGTACTGTGTAAACATGGCCTCATACAGAGCCATTAGTCCACTCTGCCCAGCTGCTGCACAGGCTCGGGCCTCCAAGACTGGAATAGCCTACAAAGACAAAGAGCAGCTGTCAGGCAGTGACTTGAACAGGTAGTACCCAACACTCAAGGAAAAGCAGGAGTGCCACCAGCCTCTCACCATATCTTTTAGCTGACTCTGGCCTGAATGAAGTGCTTGCCTCACACTCTGAGAAAGCAAGATCTCATGACGCAATCGCTGCTTTCCAAAAGCTACAGCCCCACTGGTGACAATCATCATCTCTCGGCCCTGATTTTGCAGCATTGAGACCTGTAAGTACAGGAAATAAGAAATAGGGCCAGGCTTATGATCAAGCGCGAGCAAGACAGTTCTGGCTACTATAACCTTACGCTCACCAATTCCTGCCGACACAAGCATTTTGATTTCTCTGTGGATGTGCAAAGCAAGGCAATCACCCTTCAAGATACTTCTGCACACCTTTCTAGCCACTTGGGAGCTATTCGAAGGACCGCATGCAATCTATAATCTAACTTCTGATAAACCATCTTTTCACAATACCAGCTTTTGTGACAGAAACATGCTTGAATCCATCCATTCCCAAAGCAACCATTACACAGTAACTTTGAATTCTAGAAGTGAAGAGGCCAACTCTCAATAGTAAAGCTTTCAATTACTTCCTCCTTACATGTACCTGGCCAGATTCCTTTCAAAGCCCCAAAGGTACCCCAAAGCTAAATGTCTTACATGAATTTAACTTATTATGTTAAATTTACTTCCCAGAAAGGACATGTCCAGTGCTCACCGAGATAACCCTTTCATTTGGGAGAAGAAAGACATGAGTTGATCCCATCAGTTTTTCCTACAAGTAATGAGGTTTCAGGCTTTTCTCTGGAGCAACTCTGCAAATGCTCAGGTGATCAAGAAGGGTGTCACCCCAAGACAAAGGGTTGACTCGTTTTGCAGAGTTCACATACTTCAGTGCCACCTTCCCACTAAAAACAACTAATGCCCAAGCCATGTCTTAACTTACTGCATAAAAATCTCACTGTGCAAATCTCTCTCTCTATACTGGGTTTGGCCAAGATGGAGTTAACTTTCTTTATAGGGATCTGTATGATACTATGTTTTGGATTTCAGCTCTGAAACAGTTTTGATAACATTCCAGTGTTTTGCCTATTGCTAAACAGTGCTTGCACAGCATCAAAGCCTTATCTTTTCCCCGTGCTGAGCAGCACTTGCACAGCCGTCATGGCTTTCCTTGTTCCATTATGTCCCATCCCAGCAGGCAGGCTAGCAGCTGGGCAGAAAGTTCAGAGAGGACACATTTGAGACAGCTGACCTTAAACTGGCCAAAGGGACTTTTCACACCAAGTAACGTCATGCACAGTAATAAAATTAGAGTTGCAGAATAGCAAAACACAGGAGGTCATCTTCCAAGATGGCCACCACTCAAGGACTAGCGGGGCATCGGTCTGCTTGTGTGAGGTAGCGATTGCCATCACTGATTTCTTTTCCCCTCTCCTTCACTTATTAAACTGTCTTCATTTCAACCCATGAGTTTTCTTATTTTTGCTCTTCCCGTTTTCTTACTGATCCCACTGGTGGTGGGGCAGAGGTGAGGGGAGCAAACAAGAATCTGTGTGGATGCTCAGCTGATGGTCACAATCAACCCACCACACCTTCAAAAAACAATTTACTGAGTTACATGGTTTTTTAGTACTGCAGCACAGGGGGTTGAAAAGGGAAAGGCTAACACGTTGTTTTAAAGAACTATCAATATTTTATGATGGTTTACTACAATCTTCTGTAGCATCCAACAATCACGGAGTACCTGAAGTTAACACAAATGTTCAGTCACAGAATTACCTGCTCTACAATAGAAGCCAGCCTCCCAAGGGCCAAGCCACACTCATCCCCTCGAGTAACAACAGCACTACCCAGCTTTACTACGATCCGCTTTGCATGCTTCAGCTCACTGCGGTGCGCAAATGGTTTTCCATGTGCACGGCTGAGTGGCATGGTGATAAATGGAATGTTGCTCCAACAACGGATGGATTCATTCCTTAATCTTTGGTTATGGCAAGGGAGATCTGTGGATAAAAAAAAAAGCAAAAAAAAGCAGTTTTAAGTGTTTCGTTCAGACTTTTAACCCTTCACGATACACACTTCTCAGTGACTGGGAATGAGAAGCTAGCTTTCAATTCTCCAAAACAAACTGAGAAACAGTAATATCTGAGCCGCACTAACCATCCCTAAGGTATAGAAGGCAATATCCCAAGCATCACAGAGCTCTGACTCTGGGAATCTAGAAGACCAAACTGAAAGACACTGTAAAAGAGCCTATATAGCTCACATCTCAAGGATTAGTTTTGAAAACAATCTCCTTTGCCTTGCCTCATTAGATACAGTTAAGAGAGTTTTCCTGTCTGAAGTAGCACAGAAAGCTTGACTGTTAGAAAAGAAACAGCTTTTACAACGTCTCTAAGCCAGCTATTTTTGCACGTTGTTCAACTAGGGAGAATTGAAGGGCGATGATGGACATACGAACTCAAAAGCCGCATGGTGGTGTTCAAGCCCTGGAACAGGTCTCCAGAAGATGCGCTTGTGCTCCAAGCCTGTCAGTGTTCAGGAGGCATTTGGACAATGCCCAGAGTGTGCTTTAGCTTTGGGCAGTCCTGAAGCATCAGGCTGTGGGACTAGGTGACCACTCTAAGAGTCTTACAACTGTTCTATTCTCGTCAACCCTAACCAATCTATCATCTGAAGATGGAGAGGCTTCTTTACAAACCAGTAAACTGAATCCTATGCCATAGTCACAGTTACCCGATTTTATTTCATATGTAACTTGTAATTTAACAATGCTTTAATTAAATAAATCTTTAGTTCATTATATACACAGAAGAAGCTTAAATGACTAATCCTAAGTGAAGGCTGCACTAACATGTCCCACACATAAAAACAGAAAGTGGAATTGAGAGGAGTTTGATTTGCCCCAATTTTCACGAGGGAATACTTGTAATTAATGTAAATAAGGTCTACAATACATAGGAAAGACTGGGAAAAGGAGTACAAATTGACTGTTGTTTCCAGCATTACACCTTACTATTTAGTACTACTAGTTAGTATTTGCCTAACCTACACAATATAACCAGAAAGGAGTTTATTTCCGGTTCTCTTGGCGTCAGGGTTTAGAAGGTTCCAAGAGGGTAGGTGTTGAGAGATAACCAGTATCTGAAAAGAAACCATTTACTTTTTTCAGAAAAATACAGGAAAAAACAACAGTTCTAGAACAAGCAGAGAATTCAATTCATCTCCACTGAAGTCCTAATCATGAATCTTGCTCTATGGCTGCATAAATCTAACTTTTTTAGTTATTTTACACGGGACTGAGATGAGAAATCGGCTCCCATGTTACACATGCAAAACATTTCTGGAGATGCAAGCCCATTAACTTGCTCCACATGCAATTAGGGAGGAACTGACATAGCCATCCAGTCCAGGTTTTGGACAAGTAGGCTTAAAGGCATTCCAGTTTTTATATCCCATATCTGCCAACAGTTACGCTTCTTTAATAAAGAAAGGGAAACATATGAAACACACTTAAGTATTTGGCACTGCAGCTCCTTCCATGTAGCCTGCACAAGGCTTGCTTCTCAGGAGTAATGAAGCAGAATTTCAAAATACACGAGCTGAACAGAACAGAAGAAAAAGGTGGAGAACAAACAGAAAACAGTGGAGAACAAAAAAAAAAAATCCCTGTGATAAATGATCACTCCAGCTTTAGATCACAACTGATGAAGTGACAAGAACTGCTCCACTGCTGGATACTGTCAATACTTGGGAACAAACTTCTCATAGTTAGCACTGTGAAAATTACGGACTTCAGAAAATGAGGAATATTTAGAAATATTACAAATACAGAAGTCAACAGAGCTGTAGCTCATAAAGAACAAGCTTAGAATTTTCAAAATTTTACCATCTAATTCATATAATTATTAATAAAGGAGAATTGTTAATACACAGACCAGTGGGAAATTAATCTTGCATGCAATGGTAAACAGCTACTCTCTTTATTAATATAATAGAGTTTTAGCTATCCTTAGCTTTTCTATTTCAGACCACTAATCAAGCAGACACTGAATGGTTAAGTTAGGTTTTCAAGGAAGAACTATTTACAGGGCACCTATGTATTTACACTCAGGTTTCCTGCATGCATCTTTCCACTTGAATCTAATCCAAATAAATTTGAGTTTTGCTCTTTGCTTTACTCAAGACACCTAAAAATGCAGATGGGGAAGCAGACATAATCAGATCTTGCTTTCCAGGAATGCATGAGGTTGAAATAAATAACTTCTACAACAGCAGTACTTTTAAAACTAATTTTTTTCCCATGAAATGCATGTCAGGATGAAAAATACACAAACTCAGACATCCAGCTGAATATTATTAAGGGAGAAAGTAACATTGAGAAAGTAGAGCTTCAACTGCAGTTCACTTCAGAGGTTGTAGGTTTTGAATGATGTTAATGAGATGATTTTCCTTTCAACATAGGAAAGAGCATAGGCTTGCCCAGACACATACTGACCAACATTTTAGAAATGTGTGCTTTCTCTCATACATACATAAACGGGAAATGGCTGCGATGGCATGTGGCGGTAACACAAAGCACCATCCAGGGGAACGGACAAGAGGGCTCAGAGCAGCTCGACACAACATTTTGAGATGCCTTCTGCAAATCAAGGATATCTGCAAGTTAAAACGAAGGGAGGAAGGGGGAAAACTGGTTAAATATCAATGACTTTCCATCTATATTTCTCTCCTTGCCCACTCCCGCAGTCCAACTCCTCTTTGTCCCGTACCATCTTAATACAATTTCGTCGTGCCCACTCTCCACTTTGCAGAATTTGCACACAGACTATGATAAAGAAGAACTGAAGGCCCTCTTCCCTACCCGCTGCCAGATCTTTATTAAAGGTAAAGAATAAAACATGGCTCCCTGAGAAGGGAAAACACTATTAGTGAATGTACCTACAATGGATAAAAGTCATAATTTTGTTCATGGAAAAGCCTGGAAGAAAAAAAAATAGAGGTTGTATCATCCAGACTTCTCTGTACCCCCCACAACAGAGCATCTACTAAACTTCTCATGAATCTCAGCCCTATTCAATATAGGAAATATGCTCATTCACTTTTCCCTGAGCACCATCGAATTACAAGATCTTATCCATGATTACAAGGACACAAATTTCCAAGCACTTGGCCCTAGTTTCCCTTGACTGAACCCCCTCAGCTATCTCAGCTGCTCCTCATGAGACTTGTGTCCAGACACTTCCCCAGTTCCATTCCCTTCTCTGGACACACTGGATTCTTCTAACTCTAAAATTTACTAGAGCAAGTACACAGCAAACAAGGGATACACAATTAGCCATTTCCTATGACATGTCTAGCTGAAGTAATGCATATAGTCTCACCAAGGAAACAAACGAGATTAAGAAGAATCCAATTCTCCCAGACAGTATTTAAACCACGAAACCTCTCCTTCCCCTTTTACAAAAGTTTGCTTCCTTTACTTGCTTTCAATCCATTTCCCTGCACCACTGAAATAAAGCAAACAAAACTGCACAAAGTATGGTACAGAGAAAGCACTGAACAGAGGACAAGGAGACCTTATAGTAACTGCACTGGAAGACTGCTATTACAAATACCAAGACATTTACAGTGCTGACAGTTCTGGCATAAGTGTACATGAACACTTGAAGGGGCCTCATTATCCTGCATCAGTGTATTATTATCCCTCCAATTCCTTACCAAAATATACACCTCTGCATTAGACAAGGCAGCCACCAGCACATAATGTTTCTCCTGTTTTATCTAGTAAAGCTTACATTGCATGGCATTTTAATAATATTAATCTGCAATGTCCCTCCAGTTCTGTATTTCACTTGAAATGGCAATACTGGCCACTGCCATGATGAGGCAGACAAAGGACTCTGAGCAGATCATGCAACTAAGCAAGTAGTCAAAGTTTCCTTCTCATAACAGGGTAAGCTTAAAGAAGCTGGACAACAGTAGTAACTGGACATTCCATCCCTTTGAACCCTCACCAGGCACCTCATGTGCCTGCCTCCGGGGTTGCACAATTCCCACTGTTCATGTTTCAGCCTTCTATCTTGAAGCTCACCTTGACCTCTACTGTCAGACAGTGTCTTCTCAAGAGAGTCTTCACTGTGTCTCAGAGAGATGCTCAAAATCCAGCAGCTCCTGACATGAGCTGGTAAACACCAGGTCCTTTATCCAGAACCCCTTCCATCACAAATATCCTGAGTGGAACTGCCCGTTCCCCTTCGGCTCCCTTTACAGACTATGCCCCTTAGGGGACAGAAACAGGCACTCTACCTGAAGTTTCACTTCCAGACACTTCCTGTTACCTCTCCCGTCAGGCCTTCGACTCCTGCTATAGTAATAACCTTCACTTGGTGCTTCACTGTCACAGAATACAGACCCACACTGGCCAGATCAAGCTGTGCCACCATCTCCTTGGCTGCTCCTACTGACCTGCTGGAGAACCACTTCACGCTCTGACTACAGGCTGCTTGCAACTAAGAGCAACCTTGTCCTTCTGGAAGACTGTCTCCTGTTTCCCTTTGCCAGAGACAACTTTGCTAAAAGAAGGCACACAATGAAGAGTGAGAAGTGTCAGTCAGTGAGGATCTTTTGAAGGAAAAAGATTAGAAAAAATAGAATGTTTTTGAAACTAGCTTGTGAGAAAAGGCAAGGAGACCAAGTTAACAAGAAAACAGAGAGTTTAAAGCAGCAGCAGGTATCAATGTGTGAAATGGAAATGGATGTTGCCCAGAAAGCACAGACAGAGCAGTTTATGGTATGATGTAAACTACAGGCTTTCTTTCGGGTTAATCAAACTCCTTTCTCTCCTCTCACTCAATCTAGGATTTAAAGGTAATTTCAATCCTCATTTTCCATTCCACTCGCACTTCCACCACTTCCATAGCTGGAATGGTTCTGATATTGAACAACAAACAAATAAAAAAGGTATATAATTAAAAGTAATAATTAAAAAAAAAGTAAAACTTTCCTGCCTTACTTGGAGGAAGCAATTAAAAAAAAGCAAAATGCATTATTCAGGTACTTCTAGCATCAGCTTAAATTTTTTTTTTCACTACCAGAAAAACCTAATTCTTCCAAACTGCTCTCCAAATATGACCTTTAAAAATATCCTTTTCCTCTTATCTCTTTAACTAATGAAAGTTATCCTTGTATTATTGCTCATAGAAAGCAATACCATCACCCAGTTTTCATGTATTTATTATCTTAAAAACAGCTGTTAAGTACCACAGTACATTTAGATGCTGTTCCAGATCAGTGTAAAGAGACTTAGGTTACCTTCCAAAGCAATCAGCGATCTCAAATCCTAGAACTTGTGCCTTGAACAACAACAGTCTAGAACACTGTTTTTTCAGTCTGTTGGCTGCAGAGCCATAGCATGTCCAAAATTATTTGCACTGAGTTGATTAAATTAAACTAAATAAACCGTTTTCACAGATATAAAGGCAAATATCTCAGTGTTAGGACATTCCAGAAGTGAAAAAAGTCTGGAAATCGAACTCTGATTTTGCAAAACACTTAAGCACAGAAACAGATAAATCAAATTCAAAGGAAACGCACACAGTTTCTGTGAAGTAAGTCTTTACCTCAACACAAATTTTAAGTCCTCAGTAACAGTCAGAGGCTTTTACTATTTAAACCGCTTCATTACCTTACCAACTGAAACTTTTGCAAGGAAAAAAAAATCGATCTGCAGCTCTTCATGCAAACTTTAACCCGAGAAACCTTCCCAGAGGGAAGCCAGTTCAGAAGAACTGACTAAAATAAAGGAAGACTTCAAATAAATGGTCTTTAGAGCAGGTCGCATATAGGTTCACCCGGGTTCTGCAGATGGTATACGCACAGAGAAGAGGCAATTCAAAGCAGCAAGTACCATGCGATTCCTTTCTCTCAAGAACGCATCCCAGCAGTACAGTGCGGTCACGGCAGTACTACCTGGCGCGGCGGAGCAGCACCCTGTCCTGGCCTCGGAACCCTTCCGAGTGCCCGAGCGCCTTACAGGGCAGTGCCTGCAGGAGCTTGGTGTTAGTACATTTTGCCAGACCCAGTCTATAAATCAGTTCTGCAGCACAAGAAGGGCTGTACAGCAGCAGCACCGGCGGCGGAGCCGGGCCCTCGGCGGCCTCCCTGCTGGAGGGGTAGGCGAGGGGCCGCGCGAGTCTCCCCGGGGCTTTCGGACCCCCGCCCGAGCGCCGCGAACCCCCGCGCCCTCCGCACCTGCCGCCTCCTGCCGCGGTCCCGCAGAGCAGCACCCGTAAGGAACCGGGGGACAGACGGGCCGCGCTCCCGCCGCCGCGGCCCCCGCTGATCCGCCGCAGCCAATCCCCGCCCGGAGCGGCCTCGGCCGCAGCCAATCCGCGACCGCGGCGGCAGCAGCCACGTCACGTCACCGACCGCCGCCTCGCCACCGCCGCACGCGCTCTTACCCCCCCTCCGCTGTCCCGGGAGATGATGTAATTCCACTCCACGTTGCAGCACAAAATCCTGGCCTTTGCGAGTTACAGCATTAACAACTGTTTTGTCTAGCCCCAGACTAGTCCAGACAGCCCTACCCACAGCAGAGGCTGCTGAGCCATCTCCCACAGCGGCCTCCCTTAACCTGGATTCTCCTCGCTCTCACATGTTTGCAGTCTGGTGCAGACAGCAGATGAAAGGGATCTGCAGCCAATCTTCTGAGAGTGGCTTTAGCTCCTTAGGCCGTTTACATCCTTTCTTTTCTCCTCTGCAGCCCAAACCTTTTCAGAAGTGCAAGAGTGCTGGCTTTGCTTTCCACTTACCTCCCATATCCCATTTAAATTGACTTCTAAATTAAGAGAATCAGGATAATTTGGAACCATTGCATATCCCGAGCTGTAAAAGACCCACACCGATCATCAAGTCCAGCTCCTGGCCCTGCACAGGACAGCCTCAACCATCATACCACATGCCTGAGAGTGTTGTCCAAACGTGCCTTGAGTTCTGTCAGCCTTGGGGCCATGACCACTGCCCTGGGGAGCCTGTTCCAGTGCCCAACCACCCTGTGGGGGAAGAACCTTTTCCTGATGCCCTGCCTAAACCTCCCTTGACAGCTCCAGCAGTTTCCTCATGCTGTCCTGTCACTGGTCACAGAGAGCAGAGATCACTGCCTGCCCCTCCACTGCCCCTCAGGAGGAAGCTGCAGAGTGCGATGAGATCTCCCCTCAATCTCCTGCAGACTGAACAAGCCAAGTGCCCTCAGCAGCTCCTCATATGGCTTTCCCTGGACACCCTTCACCATTTTTGCAGCCCTCTTCTGGATGCTCTTCAATAGCTCTGTATCTTCTTTATGTTATGGCACCAGAACTGCACACAGTAGGCATGAACTGCACACACTTAGGTTGGAAAGCACCTTTAAGATCATTGAATCCAACCATAAGCCTAACACCATCAAGTCCACCAATGCCCCCTGGCTGCAGCGGCCTTGGACGCAGCCAATCCGCAAATGCGGTGGCCCTAATCCACTCCTAAGTGTCACATCCACACAGCCAGGAAGAGCATTGTCAGCTGCCACGGGCAATGCCAGGTGTTTTAGATCCCTCCAGGGATGGTGACTCTACCACTGCTGTGAGCAGTCTCTGCCAGTGCCTAACCACCCCTTCTGCAAAGACATTTTTCCTAATATCCAACCTAAACCTCCCTTGATGCTTCTTGAGGCCATTTCCTCTCATCCTGTCACTGGTTCCTGTGGAACAGAACCAGATTCCCACCTGACTGCATCCTCCTGTCAGGGAGTTGTAGAGAGCGAGAAGGTACCCCCCAAGCCTCCTCTTCTTCAGGCTGAACCCCCTCAGCTATCTCAGCTGCTCCTCATGAGACTTGTGTCCAGATGCTTCCCCAGTTCCATTCCCTTCTCTGGACACACTCTATTCCCTCAATGTACTTCTTACAGTGTAAGGCCCAAAACTGACTTCAGGATTCAAGCTGCAGCCTCCCCAGTGCCCAGTAAAGGCGAACGGTCGCTACCCTGGGCACGTGGCCACACCGTGGCTGATACAAGCCAGGTGCCATTGGTGTTCTTTGCCACTTGGGCTCATGTTCAGCCACTGTCAACCAGCACCCCCTGGGGTTCTTTCCCACCGGGCACCTTCCGGTCATTCTTCCCCCAGCCTGGAGCACTGCATAGGGTTGTTGTCACCCACGAGCAGGATCCAGCACTTCACCTAGTTGACCCTCATACCACTGGCCTTGGCCCATCAATCCAGCCTGTCCAGATCCTTCTGCAGAGCCTTCCTGCACAACAGCAGATAAAGACTCCTGCCCAACTCAGTGTCATCTGCAAGCACTCATCACTGCAATTGGTAGAAACCACAAATCTACAGTTTTTCATCTCTAAAGACACCACAAAATCCACAGTAGCCCCCCAGTTTAACTCAGACACTAGTTATACTGTTTTCTGTCCCTACCTATGTAGTATTACCACTGTTATATTCCTATTAGAATTCAAAAAAATTCCAACAGTATCAGTTCCCATACTGTTGCAAGGGAGTTGTTCTGTGGGCTATTTTTGTTCATTTGTTTGGGGGGCTGTTTATTTTTTAGTTTAGTTTTGTTTTTTTTAAATTGTTAACACATCACCTTCTGGGATCAGGAAACAATCTTAAATGAAGGTCTCAAAATTGTGGAGAAAACTTCACAAAGAAGGAAGAATATTCAAGTGGTGGGAAGTGGAGTTCAAGATATTTGGAAAAACTTCAGTGTCTCAAGAATTAAAAGAAAATCCAACTCACAATTATCTGACATTAACATATCACCTTCTCCAAACAAGAGAAATTAAACAACTCCCCTCGCTCCCTCTAAAAAGAAGAAAAAATACCAAAACTACAAGATCCTCCCCCATCCTTCTCCCGCAAAAAACCCCAAACAAACAAAAAAACCATACCCCAAAAATAAGGTCATCACTTTGTTAGAAGACTATTTGGAGATCTTTACTTTGCCAGAAGTGGAATTTGGTTTAACCATCATAGTGCACGTAAGCCCTGCTCTCTCCTCCTCCCCACTCCAACTTTTAGCAACTGCAGAATAAAAACAATGACAAACACCAGAATGTTGGTCACTCACAAAAAAAAACCAGAACAGTGATTAAAGGTATATCACAGCAGTCTTTTTTTTTTTTTTTTTTTTTTTTTTTTTTTATTAAGCCTTTTTTTATTAAGTCAAGCCTTTCAGGAGGCGGGCTTTGATGATCCTTGTGGGTCCCTTCCAACTCAGAATATTCTGTGATTCTGTGATTCATTTTGAATAGCTAAGAAGAAATCTTCAGCTCATTTTAAGTTCACCTGGCCAATTTTTAGCATGTGCAACTTCTTTGAATTGTGCTTCCAAATAAAAAGCAACGGGTTCCCCATAACCACTGCAGATACTGAGGAGCGGCTTTTCTTTTTCAGATACTCAGAAACAGAGGTCGAATTGGTAAGAGAAAATGCATACAAAATAAATCAGTACTTTCATTTGCCCCATTAAACCGGTAGTTTTTATGGAAGGATCCTTGTTAGTGGCAGGGAATGCTAAATTTCCTACATGGCCAGGAGCTACCTCAGTGTACTTCACAAGCATAGTAAGTGAGCAGTGTAAAACTGTGGTTTCAGACAGTTAAAGGTAGTGAACCTTCAGTAATTCTAAAGAGAGTTCCATCTTCAAGAAAAAGCGTGGAACTATCCTGATGGTAATAACCATATGTGGAGGCACACATGCTACTGTCCACCTACCTGCATCCCAGACATAATTGCAAGAAACACAAGTACATCTCTGTACAAATACTTTATTCCTCAGCTAATTAAAAAGACAAAAAAAGGAAAAAAAATCGCACAGAGTAGCTGCTTTAATCAAGCTAAGTGAGGAACGTAAGGACAGGTTAATTTAATCAAGCACGAGTCCTCACTAATAAACCTCAAGATACGATTAATTAGCATCTTTCAAGCATTTCCTTCCTCCTAACATCTCTTTACTCTTGCCTCAATCAAATCTTGCTACTTTCTTCTACCAACTGTTTTGAGCACTGAGCAGCAAAACTTCAGGTTCCACCAGCTGTTAAGATAAAGATCACACAACTAGCATCCCAGTTCTGTTCCAGTTTCCCTACATCCATCAAATGAAGGTTGTACAATTGCCAAACATCACTCAGGAAAACAAAATAAAACTCACAGGTAGAACAGCAGTCTGTCAGATGCCCAGATAAAGTACATGGGTAGGACAAGAAACCAATCAAAATGAGTTGAATACTCTCCTGGTTTCCAGCTTTGTGGAGACTGGGGTTATTCACCTTCATACCACTGATGATCTTACAGACTTGCAGTGCACCTACCACCTCATTCCTCCATCTGCTGTCACGCTCAAGTTGTCCCTGAACAATTCTAGCACCAGAGGTGCACCGGTTTTGCCACCCCTTCTGCTCAAAGCTGCAATTCCTGTCCCCAAGCAAGACAGCTTGATCATGGTAATATTCTGATCAGAGACTAATTGACCCACCCATCTATACAGGTGAATATTAGCACCAGCAAGAGAGCAGCACAGCAATTCCTTAGACTACACTGCCACGAATACACCAGCATAGGATGCTGCTGCTTTCCTTATATCAAGGCTACTTCAAATATCTATAATGATCTCCATTGCTCTTCCTCCATCTCCCTGATTAGCCCAAACACAGTGCTGGTTGCTAGCCAAGAGAGAGACCAGAATTGCACAGAGTACTCAAATTTGGATGAAGAAAGGATTAATATACTGGCATAATATGGTCTTTTATTCTGCATTTCACTCCTTAAGTGATAATTTCTACCATTCTATTTGCTTTTTTTTTCACTACATCTTGAACTGACTTTTCAGAGTATCACGCACAGCGACTCTCAGATGTTTTCTTCCCTAGATGCTGCAGAAAAACATAAAATTACCATTGCTTTTATATTCCTAGTAACACAACATGCAGTAAGAACAGCTGAAGAATTACTGAAGCTAAGCCTGAAAGATGCTTACTTTGTTATTGAACACAATTTTTATAACAACCCTGGCAAAACAGTAGTTTAGAAGAGCAAGGAAATACAGCAAAAAAATAAATCAGCAAAGCAGTTAACACAACAAAAAATATTCACTTCCACAAATATGGGAAAGGTAATACAGTTTCTGAAGTGACTAAGCATAAATACTTCATATAGAACAGGAAAGAAGAAAACTTTATTTTAACCCTTTGTAAATTTCTCAGTGTCTTCAAGAGTAAATCTAGGAAGAGAAAGAAGGTAAACACTCCAAGTATCCATCAATTTTAGGGTACAGAGTCAGCACAGGTATAGGTATGTGGAAAATTTTTATAAGCATATAGAAATATTTGAGTTATTTTTCATTTATAAGAATAAAACTTTTCTTGATTTCATAGTATAGAGACAGTTAAATAATTTTGGTAAACCATGTAAGCTTTGTTTCTTAAGTCTCCATTATCTAGAGTTTGATTACTCTTTTCAGAAGGCTATCAGGTTACTTAAAAAAACCTCTAATCTGATCCTGTTCTGTCTACTGTGAAGAAACATTATGTGAAGAACACACGCTTATCACAAAGTCGGGTCAAAACCTAGGGAGTGACTGTTAGCTGTCACGCAAGTGTCAGGAGGGTTTAAATATTTCCTTTGGGCATGGAGAAATCTTGTAGGTAGGCACAAGAGACCAGCAAGGAAAAAGAAACCTCAAGAGGAGCAACAGCTCTGCTCTCACAGATCTCCGGATGGATGAGGCCCATGCGGCTCTTACCAGTTCGTCTGGTGCTCGCAAGGGATCAAACTGCGATTTCACACTGCCGTTAACTTCCCGCAGCAGTAACGCTCTGAGACCGCCGAGAAAAAGTGACCCCGAATCTGTACGGCTCTGGAAAGTCTGCGGGGTCCGAGAGACCGGCGGTGAGCGGGTGCACCCCGGCAGTTCTAAGGCCGAGCTCACTCGTCCTTTCCCTCCAGAGCCCTCAGCCTTCTCTCACGAGCGACACAGCTGCTGCTCTCGGTTCTCCACGCGGGAGGGGAACGGGCAGCACCGACGGAAGGCGGGCACAACCCAGCACGGGACCGCCCCTCCGCAAAGGGACCACCGCGCCCCCTTCTGCTACCGCAGCCCGGCCGGGCCGGACCAAGCCGCAACCCGGCGGCCGCAGCCCAGCCCACTTCTCCGCTCCGGGCACGGCCGAGGCTGCTCTGGCCAGCTCAGCTCGGCTCTGCCCTGCCTGGCTCGGCACGGCACGGCACATCCCCACTCACCCGCCTGGCTCTGCACGGCGCGGCCCAACTCCGCGCTGCTCAGTCACCGCCGCGTCACGTCGCTTCCGGCCCCGCCCCGCCGCCGGCTTCGATAATTGCTCCTGCTTTGAAATCTAAAATTACGTCTTCCAAAGAATCGAGGGTTAGGTTTGGAACGCACTTTAAAAATTATCTAGTACCGATCGTCTTCACTCGGACAGTGTGAAAGCAGACCTACTGCCTCAAAAAAGGGAAACATTGGAAAGATGGCTCTAGCTAGAGTGGCGGCAGCAGAGAAATTAAGAGTTTTGTCTCAGCCCTTTGACACGGAGTACAAACACTCGATCCTGTACATCTGACATACAAGTCTGCCTTGTGTGTGACACTGTCATAATGTTGCCTGATACCGAATTGCAACACAGGCTATTTGAGATCAGGCGGGGAGGGAAAACACATGACAAAGTAGACACGAAATTGCACTGTTAGAGGAAACCACAGAGTCTAAAGCCACAAGCATTGCCGTTGCATGGCTAGAATCCGAACCTGCCTTAATTTAGGCTGGATCAAGTTATGGACAAGGCTCTTTCCAGCTCTATTTCTTGCTATGACAAAATGTGAAAGGAGCCAAACACGAGCTAGAAAATAGGATATGCTGGAGGTTAGGGGTATGGCAGATAATTACAATATAAGGTGATGTATTCTTACAGCACTTCATGTATTTACAGCCCATAGAGTAAACAGTATCTCCGTGGTCATACCTAAGTGAATTATCTCAATAATGTAGAAAATAAGGAGGCCAGATCCTTTTCATTCAAGCCCTATCCTGACACATTTGGCATTGACATGTGACATTTGGGAATTTTCTCCAGCTAACCCTTTGTAATTCAGTTACTGTCACCTCTAAATTAACTTCCTGGATTCCACAAATTAGGGACGTGAGAGGACATGGGACACACTACAAATGTGTTCTGATAAAAGCTTTTCAAAGGTATTACAGGCACATCTGAGAAGCCACATCTATCTAAAAATCAAAGGTTGTTGCTGTACTGTGTAACAGTACAGCCCTGTGTGATACTGGAATGCACAAGGTTCTCAATGTTCACACCAGCTTGCTTGGGCTGTCCCAGAATAGGAATCAATGGAAGCACCAGACACTTGCATGGAATTCATTCCCAGCTAATAAACCATGCAAACAATCACAAAGATAACTATGTGACATTAACCCGGAAGCTTTTAAATGGGTTGTAGTTTTGTTTTATTCATGTTATTGCCTTCGATATTCTGACTAATTACAAGTTTTTCAGTTTATTTTTGCACTCTTTTTTAAGCTTGTAATGACCAGGAGCAACAGAGTTACTATGCGCAGTATAGGTACAAAAGCAACAAATACATTTTATTAAAAGTAGGCTCTGGTATTTTTGGCCCTTATTGATTCCATTGGAATATTTGGCATCAGATGGGGCAAATTTTTCCATCATCTGAAGAATTTAAGATAAATAATAAATCTTTCACTAAAAAAATATATTTTCATCCAACAGCTTCCTGGAACAATTGAGCAGATTTCCCACGTGATGGTATGGGGCAGACTAGATACTAGAACAACACCTTTAACTTCAAAACCAATAAACTTATATCCTGGTCCCAGAGACTGAGCCAGAGGTAAGGTATTGCAGCAAGCTTCAGTCTCATAACACATCTACAAATTTTCCTAAAATAATCAATTTTTTAGCTTTAGAACTATTCACAGTTCTCTCTGATATGCCACTAGAATTTTAGTGGTTATCATTTTCAGTTCAGTTCCTACCTGAAGCCACAAGAGAACGTTTCTTATAGAAAAAACTATGTTCAGGCGCATTCCTTCCAGGGGAAAAAAAAAAAACACAGGAAGGAAGATGTTTTGACAAACCACTAAAATTCAACTGTATTTCAGAGTATGTGGCATTTACAATTACTTTGCTTTGTGCAACACCATTGCTAATGTAAACAGTGATTAAACCATGAAAATTTCAATTGAATATCTGGATTTGAAAAGACACAGAAAAGCAAGATTCAAAAAGCATCACAGAGGCATGGTTGTCATCATCTAACAAGGACAGGTTAAGGGTGACTGGCACACGTCTACTCATAAAATAAGAATTCAGGCCACCTGGGAGGGCTCCTGTATTTTACATGTTTGGTTAGTTCCATATAGAAAAATCAGGTGCTTCTCCAATAGGGAACTAACTGAAAGCAGCTCCAAAATGCTTTGATTGAACTTTGCTCCTCTCTCCATACTCCTTGGTTTAGAGAGCATTCTTGGTTTCTGGGAAAACGGACTAATCATTTTAACATCCTCTTCCTTGTCCCTCATGAATGCAGTATCTCTGGATCCCTACGTTTCTCAAGTGTGCCACTGCAGTGATGTTCACAGATGGTACATACAGAGAATAGGGACACGAGAGGACAAGCTGTCCGCATGGCTTAATCCCATAACAGAAGGCACATAGATATCATAGACACGGTATAAAAACCTGAAGACAAAAGCCCATCATCTGGACCATATTCTGAATATATCAATTCACTCACTGAACTTTAAATACAGGCTCCATCTATTTTCAAAAGCAGAAAATACTAGACATTATTAGAATCAACAGAAAATACCCAGCCAGATCACCTCTGTAACTTCTTTCTACATTCACTGCTACCCTGAATGGGAAAAAGATGTCAAATGGGAGTTTCCAGTGCATTTGGGGCTGGCCTCGTGGAGGTTCTGGCCAATCCGTCATGTCAGTGAAGGTAACGACAGTTGTCACAGGTACCGTGCTCGTGTTTATAAACTGCAACAAGAAGGGAAGCAAAAAGAGTTTAGCAGTCTTAATACAAAAGGCATACCCCTTCCCAATTTTCTAATGGGGACTCACTGTAGATGACTGGCAAGCACGATGTCTTTGGGATGGTAGGAGTTAAGTATCCTAAGTTTTCAGAGGCGTAACCCCTCTTTTCCAAAATTGATACTTAGCAGGTAAATTGAGGGTATAGTAAAGATCAGTAGCTACTGTGCATCGTATGCTACAGATCTCCAAACCGGCAGCAGTCACTCAAGCTCTGCTACAGTAAGCCTTTTTCTCAGATGAAAGACATACCAGCTGGTTAGTAATAAGAACAGATGCAAAACTAGTTTTATTTTTTATAAAAGATCACCTGGCTCTTTGGACAAGTGCTTGCTACCAGAAAGAACTGCCACAAGATGCAATCCTATCAATAAAATATCAATAAATTAAAGCAGGGACCCAATACAGTAATAAATTTATTGCTCACATTTTAGGATGTTGTTTCAGGAAGGAGACAGATCAATGAAGATCAAACAGGGGACTGAACTTTTAGGGCCTCAGTTCTTTTCTTTTTTAACAGAATGCTGCAAGAAAACTAATATACTCGCTCTTTGAGCTACATGGAGTTTCATGGCTACCTTGGGCTGATTTAAGACCATGCTGCTGCCAAAAGAGCAACCTCACTCCCTGCCCCACTTCCCAGCTCTGCAGGCTAACATTGAGAGGGAATTTACTGGCAGCATACCTTCTGTGCTTGCACTGGTTTAAGCCAACCTGTGAAATTACCACCTCATTCACTTCCCTGAGAAGAATTTCAAAGATTGCCTTTAGAGCGAAGTTCTGTAGGAAATACTCAAAAAAGTTGCAAGATAGAGTTCATGACTCTTCAGACAAAAATACTGAGACTCCTGTTGGGGAATTTTTGTGGTACCCCTCAAGGCGAATTAAAAAAATACTTCTGTGCTTAAATAAAAAAGAAAAATAAAATGAACAATGCATTGGGTACAGTCCTACTGCAGTGCATGGTTCTACATGGAGTCTGCAAGAAGCATCATGAGCAGATTCCTTGTGCACCTTTGCACCAGCAGCACCAATCCTGAGAGCATCAGCATGGGGCACTTCAGCCAGCTGTATGTTCATGCCCCAGGCCTACTCTGCTGCCCAAAGGTGGCCCCTGAGCAGTTCCCATTCCAGAATGACTACAAGACAATGCTGAGGCTGTTTCTTCTTTCATCACCTGGAAACTTCACTCACTTGCAAGGTGTCCTAGCATTCCTGCTTCCAGAGAGTTTAACCCCTTCTTGCCCTCCATGCCAGATCAGTCCTCGGTCACAACTTACCACTACTGGGCAGTTACAAGTAGAATTTCCCCATCGCTTCTGATGCATGTAAGTTCTCCTACCAATGACTAAACACACAATAGGCCAAGTAACCCTAGTCAACAAGAAGCCTCAAGAGGATTAATTTAGTGTCTGGACCTTCAAAAACTGCCTTAAAATCAGAGAAATTAGTGCAGGGAAAAAATCTCCTGAACAGCTGGGAGAAGGCAACCACCAGCAACTTCCAGCATGCTTTTGTAGAGCTCTACATCATTTGAAAATGTCCTGTATTTCCAGGAAGTTTAAGTACAACTGTGAGTAGATATTGTGGATGGGTGTGGAAATGGGGATATCTTCCCTGGGTTCTCTGCCTTCTGGTCAGTTACTCAGGCAACTTTCCAGTGATGCAGTGTGGTCTAAATAAAAAAAGGTTTCTCTAAAGAATAATTAAAGGAACTAGAAGATAGTTCTCAGATAGAGAATCTGTAGGCTACAGCTAGAAAGTGACATAATGTGAAAGTAATGTGCAGCCTCGTATGATTACAAATAGCTGCAGTTCATAACTGCTGGCTATAGAGCAAGTTGGTCCTTTGCTAAAATATCTTTACTAACAATCCTAATTTGTGGATTGCCAGTGATGAAGTCAGTACCGACTTTAATGGCATGGGGTTTTTTTGCTGCCAGAAACTTGCTTTCTTCTGATTTGCTTCGCAATATACCTCAAAGCTCTAAAGTAATTAGCATCAGTTGCTCATGCAAATCAAATGTGAATCTCATGCTTCTTGATTAGCTAATTCTTATTGAGGGGTTTGCACCCTGCACTTTTATTAGGAATGCAAGTCTTCTTCCTCAGACAGAAATTTTGTTAATGAAGCCATGTAACAGGTGATTTAAAAAATATTTTCATGGGGTGGGGGTGTCAGTTTGCCTCAGGGCAATATGAGTTTTACATTGTTAACATTTTCCTATCCTCTTCTCTTCATGTATTTTGCAAGAAGGGAAACAAAGGCTTAACAAGAGGCGCATTCAAACAAGGGTGTAAAATCTCATTTAGACTGACTCTGAAGTTCAAAGAGTGTTAACAGATCAGACAGGCACTTTCCATGTCATACCTCACAGCCATGAAAATGCTCGGATGGGTGTCAGCTGCTCCCCCTAAAGCCCACACAGAAGTGTAAACCTTGAAGTACATCTACTGCCCAAAAGACTATGTGATGCCAAAAAAAAAAAATCACAATGGGATCCACTGACACAGTCTTGAAAAAGACTAGTTATTGTCCTCTGTGGACATGCTAGCTGACACGTTCCTGCTGACATCACAGAATGGTCTGGGCTGGAAGGGACCTTTAAAGGTCACCTAGTGCAAGCTCTCAGGCATGAGCAAGGATGCCTGCAACTAGACCAGGTTGTTCAGAACTTTGTCCAACCTGGCCTTGAATACCCTCTGTCTGGCTTACAGCCTTCCTCCCCAGTTCTTCAAATCAGCATTAGTCACTTCCTCAGCAACCTGTTGGTGATTTCAGAAGCTCTAGAGGAACAGAAATCTCTTCTTGCACAGATTATCAGCATTCTGTGGAGTCTGTGAAGTATTACTCATCTCAAATTCCATATCAAGGCTTTAAGAGACAACTATACAAACATGGAGTCACTGAATGTTTGTAACTACAACTTTATACCACCCATAACTGAAAGTTTAAAGATTGAGTCCTTAAGTGGCAGAAAGTGGTTTAGGGATGGAAAGAAGGTACCTTTTCCAGTTATGCAACTGAGTGAGGACAGTACTGAAAAGACCACAAAACAACTTTCCTCTATGGAAGGCTGCCAGTGCAGCCAGACAACTGCTAAAATTCAATAAATCTCAACTTACTTAGTTTCAAGATCATTTGATTCCTTGGTTCTTAAATAACCTGTAAACCCCATTTAATTACCTCTGTGTGTGAGGGAGGGTTTTTAATTCCATACCTTGAGGGGGTGACACTGGTAAAAGTACCGTGCACCCAGTATTTGAGCTTGTGGGTTGGACAGGAGGCCCACTTCAGTCCACAATATCTGTATCTCCAGGGTCACAGGAACCATACAACAGGAAGTACAATTCACAGCCTGAAAATAAAATATACCCCAATCAACTTAATATAGTATTTTAAAACTGATAAAGGACCATTATGGTCAACATCTAATGTTTTGGATAATATAGGTCACAGAACCTGAATTAATCACTTCAGCACTAACTCCGTAACTTCTGGTCAGGTCAACCATCCATTTTGAAGCTATGTCCATCTCACTGTCATCTCCCTTCCAATTAGAATTTCTCAGCTTTACCACTTGGATTTCACATTCCACTTAGCCATCCCCCCACAGATTAACAATTATTACAATACAATTGGCTCACAAACTTTAACCTTATTAGGTATATAATAGGATATAAATATCCCTATAAAAATATTCCCTATTCTGGAAAAACAGAAAGGATTATAATAATAATTAATAGGAAGTAACCAGCTACTATCAGTTCCAAAAGGCTGTCAGAAAACTATGCAATACACCACTGGATTCAGTATTAAACTCTTTTTGCCCATTTAAATAGCAGAACAGGATTCAAGAGATAGGAAATCTGTCAGGGTTTGTTGAGGGGTTTTTTTGGGTTTTTTTATTAAGTGCCATATTATTAGGATGTAACGACTGCTTACAGGTATTAAGACCCCTGAGAGTTATAGGATCATTACACAAAAAAAGTCCAGATACTCCCACTTCCCTGATGCAATACAAAGATATGAAAGGAAAAACATTTACAGATGGTCTTTTTGCATTCATATTACCTGCATGCTGCAGTTCTGAATCAGAATGGTCATCCACTCTTCTGCCTGGGTTGAATGAGCACTGCCAGTTATAGCAAAGTCTTCTGTTCTGCTCATCCCCTGAAAAGCCTTGTATAACTTCTGCTGCATGTAACTACAGTTACTGTCTTCCAGTATTGGGGATAGGCTGGAAAGGAGAAAATAACACCTCTTCCAAAGTGATTTCCAGGACAAAAAAAAAAAAAACCCCAAACCACTGTGAACATCCTTTCTTTGCAATAAGTATTTCTTCTGCTCTTATGAGTCAACAAGTATTAGTATTAAATGGATGCAGTTTCAATCCTCTCTGCAATGAGAAAGGAGAAAAATATGGCAAGATAATGCATGATACGGAAAACCGACAGCTCTTTAGCCATCTTATCACATCAATGGTCCTACACTTGCCCTGTCAAAAGAATGATCCAAATCATCAAAACAACGACTTTTTGAGATTCACTGCTCAACTCTACTCTTGCCCAAGACACACTGCCAGACTACAGCCTCAAAATGCCCCAGAAGACCTTCACAATGTTTGTATTATTCTAGCAGTCCACCATCTTTCCGATATTTAAGTTCTCTTAGGAGCATATGAAAGATCTGTAGAGACCCATTGGTGACCTCAGGGAAGGGCCTAGGCGCCACAGCACTACATGAGAGACTACAGAAAAACATGCGAAGTGAGTCCACAGCTTCCAACTGTCAGGAAGGATGACTGCAGAGTGTGTTGTTACCTGATTTTGCAGCCTGTTCTCATATTCCTTCCAAACTGTACTGTGTGTCTGAGGAATCGTGAACAACTTCCATCATTTTCACTCCATAATATGCTCATCTGACAGACTGCACATCAAGAAGCCAAACAAAAGTATAAACAGACAACATACAACACTCATCTTGTATTTAACAATCCACTCACCCCATATTCCTCCTTATCCCTATCAGGGGACTATAGAAGTCCAGACAGTGGAGTACCGGAAATTTACAAAACCCAGTGATAAAGAAAACCTCATAGCAGAAAAAAGGATACATGTTGCATGGCACCACTGTTTGCAATCAACAGTGGTGCTCCACTGATATAGCCAGGGTTTCCACTTCTAGGCAATGTATGAGAAAGAGTCCTGGTCTACAAAGATGCAAAGGGAAGAAATAGAAGAAGAGGAAGATATTAGCACCGATGCCATCCATTCATCTCCAAAGATCAAATCCATATTCTCAAAAATGTAAATGTAAGCCGTTCTTTTGAATGGCTGATTATTATAAACTACTTAAACTATTTGTTTCCAAGACCTCTTTCTTACTTGGCCAATTGCATTTGCAGTCCAGGAGGTAAAAAACTAAATGTCAGTATCCTGAAATTTGGATAATACCAGGAAAGCTCTCAATACAATGAATTGCTATTGCTCAACATTTGTCTCTGAGGAAGTGAACAGAATCAGTCTGGGCAGTTCTACAGAAGAACTGCAGAATAAACCCTGCTTTGACCCTGATTCTTAGTGGACCATTCCACTTCTAAATGGTTGTATGGCAAGAGCCTCCAGGCATAACTTCAACAAGGTCGCACTGCACATTTATCAACCCCTGCGGTCACCACTTACCCAATTTTACATTGCCTCTATGGGACATGATTTATGTGAACTTAACACGCATTAGTACTTCCCAGATTTCTACCCCCTCCAAAGTAACTTTCTTTCCTGCTGCACAGGCAAACTTAAGTAAGTACCTGGAATAAATTTTGCAACTTTGTTCACAAACACTGAACACGTCAGATATAGCCCTAGCTTCAACCCTTTCTTTCACAAGGCCATGCTGCTGACTCATCTCTTCCCTTCTAGCCCAACAAACAAACAAAAAACAAAATCAACCACCCCCCCCAAAAAAATCAAAAAAAGCCACCAAAACCCCAAATAAAACAATCCAAAAAACAAAACAAAAAAAAACCCAAAAAACCAAAACAAACCAAAAACCAAACAAAAAAAACCCCCAAAAAGCCCAAAACCAAACCAACCAAACAAAAAAACTCCAAACAAACAAAAAGACCCCCCCAAAAAACCCCAAACCAACCAAAAAAACCCAAACCAAATCAGGAGCAAAAATAGTCATATAAAAATAATCAGCTCCTTGAAATTTGTGCAATGAAAGACTGTATGCTTGTGCTGAGCCTGGATTTTTCTACTAGGATGGTTTACTTGAGACCAGAAATGCCTCCCCCTCCTGTCTTCAAGCACCATCTGCACCCCATGGTTCTGTTACTACTATACTACAGGGACACTGCTCTAATCTTTTCAGATCTCATCTGTACAAAAATGAGTCACAAGCTACAGGCTACAAACTTGGTAAAATTCCAGGGAGGATGGGGATACTGACCCAGAAGTGCATGGTGAAGTGCTGCTGCAGAGAGGATCTGGAGTTCCCAGAGATGTTGCTCACTTTGAACTGGACAGAAACACTCTGAATCCCACTTGTGCCACTGTATTCTATCTCATAGATCACCTTAAAGTCCAATTTAGAGAATAAGCAGAGACAGAGTAAGGTAATAGGGCAATGACTTTAAGCTTGTGTTAAGCTGCTCTAAAAGGAAAGAAGATTCACATACCTCAGAAACAACATTGATGCATGTGTTGTCTTTCATGTGGGGAGCTCTAGGTGGTGAGACTGCGGTGACTTGTATCTGGAGACGGTAAGCATATTAACAATCAGTAATTGTTTAAGAAGAGTATGCACTTTTACTCTTTTTCACTGCTTTTCCAAGTTAGATTTACTTCCCTGCTGTAGCTGTGATCTAGGGGCACATCACACTGCTCCAGATCCCCAATCTTTTTCCAAGAAAACAAGCTACCTGCCTGACTTTAGTCCTATCTATGCCCATTCATTTAAAAATACACCCTTACTTACGTCCTTTTTTTTCTACAATGTCCTACTTTTTTCAAGAAAAATCTTGTCTAAGACACAGCACATTCCCATTTTCCCTTCAGAAGCAGAAATTATTTTCATTGGCAACAGAGACTGACCTTCATGGACTGCACGACGGTGTCATTAATTGGGACCTGGGGAAAATAAACCGTTTTACAGTATCATTGAAAAGCTACGTAAATTGCTGTGTTTGCAAGTGACTAAAGCCATAAAATCATTACAAAAGAGCCTGAATATTATATTGACAAAATTACTTTTTTTATTCCAGATGTAGAAAACTTATCATTTTGGAATCTGTAAATCATAGACATAGTCCACAGAAGGCATTTTAAAATACCAAAAAACGAATTTAAGCTTGGCCCTGCTAATGCCCTGCAGAATGCAGATACTTTTAAGTATCACATCTCTGATCCACTCCTGAAACTCCACCTTCTGCAATCAAGTAAGTACTTCAGCATCCAGTTAAGGAAAAACTGAATTTTGGCAACAGTGACAAAGAAAGCCCTGAAAACATTAATTAAATCTGATCAATAGAATACTCTCTACTACAGTTACGTAGATTTAGATTTCCAATATAAGGGTAAATGAGTCATCAGCCTTAGTAAGTGTTCATATTTACAGTGCTGTTTTTTCTTGGAAAACCGGAAAAATTCTACAAGGTGAGAGGAGACATTTTCATATAAGCATTCAGCAAGTAAATTGGTTACTTTGAAATTATTGTCAGGATAAATAGTAAAGAAATTGATATGGATGTAAATAGAGCTAATATTAATACGGGGCCTTCAGTATGATTTTAGAGATAACACTTTATGTAAAAAAAACGCCCTAATTCTTTACTGAGAACATGTACTGCTTGGTCGATCAAGCTGATGAACAGACAGGAATACTTTGATAAACAATCTGTTTAAAATGCAAGAGAGTTTTAGATAAACCACTAGGACTATGAAGTATCAATGAAGTACCTGTTAAATACATTAAGAATTTGCTAATAACGGAAATTTATTGGAAAGTAGTTTGAATTGAAGGATTATGACCAGTCGTGACATTTTTAACAAGTTTCCCGGCAAGAAGGCCTCAACAACTGGGAGATCAGGGATGACATACCAGATGACCTTCAGTTTACAGTTACCTGAAGTCCCAGTGGAAGGCAGTCAAACAACTAAGATTTTGAACAAAGGCAAGAAATATGAAATGCACCTTTAGCACAGTGAAGTCACGGTAGTAGGAAGCAGCATCTAGGGCAGGGTCAGTCATGCAGCTCTTGCTCAAGTTGGCAAAAATCCGAGTACAGCTTGTGCTTTTACTGTCCAGGAAGCCTGGGTGAGTTAAGACATGACAACATATAAAACAGAAGCAAACCACCCTAATATATACTTCCCCCTTTACTAACCAGCAGGATTTCCATCAACACAAAGTCCACTGGCTCCCATTTTTACTGGCTGTCTAAGCATGCTCAATACAGATGATGAATCAAAGTAGATTAGGATTGGATCACCAGCCTGAAAAGACAATTTGGAGAAATCACAAAGTTACAGTGGAATACTAAGGCCAAGGGCAAGAGACAAATCTGTACGTCTTTGTGTACACCCAGTTTTGTCTAAAAGGTTGTCCAACCTCTTAAATACAAGGAAACTGACCAGAAACTTTTTATACACTAAGGAATAGAAAGTACTGAGAGATAAACAGTTCAACAGTGTGCTCTGGTAACCAGGAGGGCCATCTGTGTCCTGGGGTGCATCTGACTCAGCATCACCAGCTGCTAGAGGGAGGCAATTGCTCCGCTCTGTTCTGCACGCTGCTATGGCCTCACCTTGAGCCCTGAGGGCACTTTTGGGTGCCACAACATAAGCCATAAAGCTACTGGAGAGCATCCAGAAGAGGGTTACAAAGACAGTGAAACGTCTCCAGGGGAAACCATACAAGGAATGGATGGTTGAAGTCACTTGGCTTGTTCAGTCTGGAGGAGGCTGAGGGGAGACTTCATTGCACTCTGCAGCTTCCTCCTGAGGGGCAGACACTAATCTCTGCTCTCTGTGACAATGGACAGGACGCAAGGAAATTGCTGGAAGTGTGTCAGGGGAGGCTTAGGCTGGATATCAGGAAAAGGTTCTTCCCCCAGAGGGTGGTAGGGCACTGAACAGGCTCCTCATGGAATGGTCACAGTCCCAAGGCTGACAGAACCCAACGACCATTTGGACAACACTCTCAGGCACAGGGTGGGATTGCTGGGGCCTCCTGTGCAGGGCCAGCAGCTGGACTCGATGATCCTTGTGGGTCCCATCCAACTCAGGATATGCTATGATCCTATGATAATATGGCTTCTACGTACAAAATAAGAATCTTTCAATCTGTTCTCATTAGACATCATTACAGACAGCTTTAGTAAAAGTATATGTGCAAACTGATTGCTATTTTCTTTCAACTCACACGGTAAAAAGCAGAGAACGATGGCTGAACTTGTGATGGTGCTAAGAAAGAGTGCCCGCCATACTTCTTTAAGAACTCCACAAAATCAGATTCTTTGATATCCTGTGGCTGTTGAAAATAGTTCAGCTTTGCTAGAGTTTGAAAAGAGAAAAAAAATAAATCCACCAGTATTAAGTTACTAGAAAAGATAACAGTAAATACTGTGCCAATATTTTTAAAAGGAATAACTTCAGTAATTGTAAGCTAGCCGGTGCCTTAAATTAATTAATCCATAGTAACACTTCTAACAGGCTAATAGGATCTACAAACAGGATGATATCATGAGTACTAAATTGTATGGTTCTTGGGAAACAGATATTAATACACAGTGACTTTCCAAGAAGCGTGAAGACTCCGTAACAGCTATCTTAATATGTTCTGTAATTTCCATGAGATGCCCTAATTAGACACACATGACATTTTAATTACAAAGCACTACCCATTTGTGAGTTCACTAAAAGCAACATTAAATGGATTCAAAATAATTAAGGTTGGTAATATTCAAGGTAAGTGTGAATAGACAATAGGCATCCTAAAAAAACAGACTTTCTATTGGTATCCTACAGTGATACCTTCCTGACCCAGTGGTCAGGAATCCAGTAGGTTTGGGGAAAAAAAAAGAACAGTAAAAAAAGAGCCTTAAGCTCTCAATGTAATTCTGCTGTTCAAGGGCAAAGCAGATACCCAGAGGTAAAGCACAGCTAGCAGAAACAAAAGCTTTTTAATATCCAAATACACCATTAATTAAGCAGTCAAATAAATCTTTCAAGGAGATAAAAGCCAAAGGAATATTAAGCTCCTACAAGGTTCACAAAAATAGGTGAGCAGAGCAGCTCGCTTAATAATCACTTGAGGGAGACTGAAAAAGAAAACATTTGCAGTTGTGCTACTCACAGCCATTTAACTGATTTGGGATCCAGTTCTTCACATACTCCTCCATTATCAAAGCTGAATACTTGCTACTACAGGTTAACAACATTACATAATGCAAAATATACCTGAAAACTGGAAGGAAATCCCTTCTGCAGCAAAACTTAAGATATTCAAACTGCTTAAGTTTAGATACTAAAGGCTATTTAATCTTGTAGAAAAAGGCAAAATGAAATTTCAGACAATTTAATCTGCTAGCAATGGTTTCAACGAGGTGAGGTCAACCTGTGCATCATTTTCACTGGCCATGATAATTCATTAGGGCTTGATTATATTTCTGGCAGTGGTAGCTCATCACACCATCCTGGGAAAGCTGCTGCCACAATCAGTTGATGAAAATATATGTGTTCCTTTATTTCCATGGGAAAGGCCACTAGGGAGAAGCCTGTTTCTACCACAAAACTTTATGATCCTTCAGGTGATCCCAAATAAAGTCTTCCCCATATGTTCTTCCAACAACAAGCACAGAAAAGGAAAAGGCTATGTGAACAATCAATTCTGTTCCCAGGTGTGCTACAACTAATATATACATGCAGTAAAATATTTAGGCCTGTTCAGTGGGCCTAATCATGTGATAGATACAGGGCCCAAATATTAAATGGCTAAAAAAATCTGGTGCCATCAGTCTGGACACAAATGATCCTTTCTGTGGATAACATTCAAAATTCAGAATCCTTTTAATCCTATTTTTAGGATACTACAAATGGTGTGGGAAAACGGTAAAATTTAGGTTCCAAGTTACAGGCTGAAATGCTCAGGAGCCTGACAGCACTTTAAGCTGTGGTTAAAGCCTAATCTAAATTCATCTTTACTGTAATACCTACTGAAAATTGGAATGGGTAAAGTTCTAGCACTACTACCTATCATACGATATATTATGAAGCTCTCATAATATCTTTGTTCTTCCCTGTATGCAAAACACTCAGGCAACATCTGTAAAGAGCTGAAAGCAGGACAAGGTAATAAAAAGCTAACCTTGTTTTGACTAGCTGTTGTATCTGTTAACCTTCTGAGCCTAAAATACTCAAAAGATTTAGGTCAGAAGCAAATAGAACTGTGGGTCACAAGTCCCAGATAAATAACTCAAAAGAGAAAATGGTAAATGTTCAAATGTGAGACCACAGCAATTGCACTGAATGCCAGGAACCGGACATTGAATCACTCAAATGAAGGACAATGTGGAAAGCAGAAAGAGAAAAGAATGTTAATGGCATATCCTACAAGGATATATGAATACCAGTGGAAAAAAATCATCACCAGCAGAGAAGAAAGGATGAAAATAAGCATATATAATAAAGAATCTAAGACACAATAAGAAAACACTTTCTGAAAATTATAGCAGTGGGATACTTCGACCATCAGCCCTTATCTGCTACTCTATGTGTGGCCAACTATGTAAAGTATCTCAGCTACAAAAGCAATTGATAAAAACTTATTTGTGCTCAGCCAGAGACCCTACCCTTAATAAGACTACAATAATCTTTTTCTTTTTTTTGGCTTTGGTGATCAGACCCTGATTCACTATGGTCTCTCTGGAACTGTAACAGCCAAAATAATTAGTAGCAATTATAACGTGTAGTTCAAAAAAAATATTCCCTAAGGAGAGGCAATCTATGAGCAAAATGTGTGAAAAGAAGGATTGCTTACAGTCATCCAGCTGCACACAGAACAGTGGATCACGTCCACCAGGATCAGAAATGATGTCTGTAGGATAAGGGGTGTTACTTCTGAAAATGAGTGACTTTTCCACACACACTTGACTTACAGACCTGTAAAGACAAGCACCCCCCACCCAGCAAACTATGAAATTGACTATACTTGCATAATTTCGTATTTTACATTACATAATGCCAACAACACAACACAGTATTACTTTTCATCAGTTTAGATGAGCTGTTGTACAATCTGCATCGATAATCAATTACAGAAAGCGTCTCTTGTCATTGTAGTAACTTTGTGGACACTCTATTAGTGTAATTAGATATCACTCGGACATTCCCTGGAAGAAAGAGTGATTAAAAACAAAATCAGTGCCTATATATTACAGCTCCTCTCGGTCCTCATCACAAGGGCAATTTGCAAAGACAGATTTTACTCTCTAATAGCTGAGACCATCTTGCTCACTGACAGCATCTCGCGGTCTGTACTTGTTTGACCATCTCTTCATAGCACACCAAAGTTCCTTTTCCTTAAGCCCAGACTTCCCAGCTCCCACCGCCAGCTGCCTCATCGCGGAGTAACCAAGCCTCGCTTCTCCTCAGCCACTGTGCTGCCGGCCCCGGGAAGCCTTTCCCAGTCCCCGGCCCAGCGCTGAGCTGTCCCCGTGCCCGGGGGCGCGGCAACACCACAGGAAACCCAGGCGACTAAACCACAGTTCCCGCCGGGAGCCCGGGCCCGGGCCCGGCCTGCTGGCCCCGGCCCGGCACCAGCACCAGCACCGGCAGAAGTCCATCCCCATCCCACCTGCTGCCGCCGGAGCGACGGGACGCGCCCGCGGGGCTGCGGGCGGGCAGCGACATCAGCAGCAGCAGCAGCAGCAACAGCAGCGGCGGCGGCGGCAACACCGCGCACAACCCGCCCATGGCCGCACAGCAGCGCGGAGGGACAGGCGGAGCCACAGCGCCTGCGCGGCCGCCGGGGACCGGGCCGGGCGGGGCAACGCTCTTCTAAAATAGCCTGTTTAAAAGAGTTAATTGCAGGTAATTTTTTGTAGCTGCACCATGTTAACATGAACTAGAAATTATCTACTACTAATGAATTCATGTTATGGCATTACGATTGCGTTAAGAGCAGTTGTGTCTAACATTCAACATGATCTATCCTATTCTTCTGTCATTGAAATGATATAAATGGACTGGGTCACTAAGTTATCACTGCTTTACGTTATGTTAGAGTGCATAAATTGGTCTGCAGAGCTATCTAGGTAAAAACACAGTGTTTCACTAATTCGAGACTTTGTATCTCAAGCATTTCCACACGGTGGGCCAGATGGGAGAAGATTCTTAATTTTGACATCATGAAAATTTTTCTTAAACAAATGCCAGAGCTTAGTTAAAATCCCACACAGTTAAGTCCTGGGAGAGTTTGGCTATTATAGTTGTATCTTCTAAATAAAAAATATTTTTGAGGTACTTTTTGTGAGGTTCTTTTTCATGCAATATTTATTTAACATCTAATTCTGACTGGCACAATGTAGTGGATGTTATAAATATGTACGCCCAATTTAAAGGTAAAACAAGTATAAAATTTATTTTGTGTCCGAGAATTCGTACACGCAATGCCACGATCGAAAAGGAGACAGTGCCAAGCCCGGGATTGGCACTGGGTGAACGCAGGTCTGACCTCTATCGCCTCAGACCTCCCTCTGTTCACCTCGACTGTTTCCAACAGCTTGCTTTTTATACAGTTTTTCCCATAAAGTCCAGATCCCGGGTATTGTTTTTGCCCATCAGTATATTCATGAAGCATGCTATTCATGAATCTGAGGTGGACAAAAAGCACCCTGCTCTTGATTAATCACTCATCACCAGAGGATGTTATCTGATGGCTCATGATGTTCCATATCTTGGTTCTCGATCCGGTCGTTAACATCTGAGCTGGGAGGGGTTTCTCGGAGATGGTTCATCAGCTCTGCTGGGAAGCTCTTTTTGAAAATGCAAATTTCAGGAGCCAAACCCAACGTTTTCTTTGAAAGGTCATCAGTTCTCTGCAGCCTTGTTTTGGGATGTAAATACGTCCTTGCTCGAGGTTAAGATTTTTCTCTGGGAAAGCTTCTGGTTATTTTAAACTTAATTATAACATACATTTCGATATTACATATTTGAGCACGAATTTCCCGCTTTTATTTATAACATGGAGATCAAAAAGTCTGTATGTGTTCAAGAAGTCAAATAAGGCAAATTCATGAGAGGAAGCATGTCATTAAAAATACAGGTACTGTAGCAGGGCCTACTCAAGTTTGCTGGTTTTGAGCTATTGGAAGCTTTGGGGATTCCGTACTCTGGAAATATTGCAATACCCTGTTCTAAACGCTTCCTTAGCCTTCTACTGCTCATCTCTGTCAAAGGAAAGCTCACTGGCTAGGCCTTTTTTCTGATCCAGTTCCATTCCTATGCGTAGTGTGTACTAGATTTTCACCAGAATCCTAGATGGAGAAGAGATATATTAAGCCATCATTTTTTTGGCAAGTAAGGACAGCACAGACAACAGAGGCATTGTGTCTTTGGATATTTACTTATCATTTGCTGTCTTTTATTCTATATAAAATACACCCACCCCTCAGTAGATTAACTGCTTCAGTGATTTGGTTCTAAGTGCTTTCTAGGAACAAGTAATTAAAACTTAAATAAAAATAGATTGATTTAAGCTTTTATTCAGAGAATCAATAATGGAAAGTAATTTAATAATGTAAGTTATATGTTCACGATCAATTTCTAAACAAAGATAATACGATGCTTAGTGTCTATAGATAATACTTCCAGTTTGTGTAAATCTCTTTGCAGCCTAGAAATTTTGTTTCTTCCCTTCATTGCTCTTTATGTGCATTCATGGCTCTACATTAGTATGCAGCTTGGTAATAAATGGAATGTATGCATCTAGTCTCCTCACGGTCATACATGAATTCCACGGTACGTAATGAGAAGGGACAGCACCCACAGTACAGATAATGAAGTTGGCCTTAAGCTGCCTTAGCACAGAACAGAAAGAAAGGAGCAGCAGGTGAGAAAATATTACGGAAAACCATTTTTGTATTCTCTTACTGTTAGAAAAACACGTCATAGCAAAGCCCTCTGAGAAGGACAAACATAAAACATGTGAAATGAGATGTTTGAACCTGCAAAGCAGAGTGCAAAAATCAGGAAGTAATTATGATAAAAAGCATATGGAGCAAACCAATGGTTCCTTTGACATCTGTACTATTCTCATTAGAGAGTATTTGGTCTGTACTATTTCTCATTCTCTCTAGACTCACCTTGCCTGTAGGAGGACTGGAATCAGGCGTGTTATCTAGTATCTCATCTATTCAAGGAAAATAAAAGAAATCCTATAAAAGGCAACTGGACGGTGAAATAATCTCCCTGGTGCACTTCCTTTTGCCCATTTACAGGAGATGTTCTATTTTTAAAGTTTCTACTATGTTGGTTAACATGACTACTTTAATCTCTTTATTTGTACAGACAAGTGACTTTAGCAGCAGTAGAGGACACAGACCCTTTAGCAAAAGCTACCGGCAATTTTCCACTGGTTTCTATTTTATAAAGTATCAGGAGATCATAAGTGTTGTTGAGTAACAACTGGGAGGATGAATACCTATTTCTTAGTTTCCAGATTTGAGTATCAGTCATTCTATACTGGGTTACAATTTAAGAAAAGTCAGAAAGTTTAGTGAAGTGATATATGACCACTGCCCAAACCTACAATTTTTTGAAATCAGTTCCTCAATTTAATTCCCTTCAGTTCATTTAAAAATTAATTCAAATAATTGATTTTAACTTGGTCTTGTTTGTTTCCTTTCTATATTTTCCTTGCCATTTTACCATGATATAATTAGTAGGTTTTGATAGTCACTTTTCTATCACAAACCATGTGACCACTTTTCATTATATAGCAGCCAGTAATTTTCCATTGAAATTGGGGATAATACAGCCAGACTCTAAGCAGAGGTATTTCATGAGGATGAATAATAAATAGAAAAATTTCGGATGTTTCTATTATGGTGGTGCCATTTTGGCTATTACCTACATTACAGAAGTCAGTTGAATCAGTTGAGCTTTCACGTACTCATTTGTATATGAGAAGACACTAGTCTTACCTGAGCCTGGGATTCTGCCAACAGACATCCAGAAGTGTCTGGGCTGTAGCTGAGTAAGAGTGACAAACTTTGGGTACAAACATCATATGTATTTATCATAGTAAGTCAGGGTAAGCCGTTGTTATTATTATCTAACATAATTACACAAGACCAATACATTGCTTTCTGCTTAAGAAGTCGACACAGGTTTGCTATAGGTGTTTTTTCCTTGCCCACTTAGATTCAGATTAGTTTTATTGCTGTTCATCGATATTCCTATCAGCAAGACAGTTACTTAATTTAAATGGGACCTGTGGCCAGGGAGGGGTTATGTAGTACAGGTAGAGACTGAGTCTACTCCTGAATTCTTTACAGACACTTGTACTGGAACAGCCTACTGGTAGAGAATTGCAGTCTAGCTTAAAGTGCAAAGGGTTTAATTTTAAAATTGAATTTATGTATGTAAGCCTTTAAATTGTCTTCATGACCACCATGACTTCCCTCACAGAATCTGGTATGACTCAGTAGTTGAGGAGCAGTGGTGGGGCTCTAAACACTTCATTTGGTATGTCTTGATGTCAGTGCAGTCAGGCAGCTTTCTCTTCTTTCTCTTCTCTCTTCTCTTCTCTTCTCTTCTCTTCTCTTCTCTTCTCTTCTCTTCTCTTTTCCCTGAAGGTTTATTTATACACACCTATGACTTCTTCCTGCACTCGCAGATATGATCCAAATGTTCTTGGGCATTTTGTTTTGCTTTAGTCCAAAGGTTCCGCCACTGGTGGCGTATGCTTTATTTCAAAAGGTTTCACGTTAGAAGCTCTCAAGACGGGGACAAAAATTACTGGTGACAGCATTTCTTAGCACTACTTTCATCTTCAGCAAGGCATCAATCGTTGCCTATGTTAGCCCTTGAGCCCGTGCGCGCTCTCGGTGCCGCCCGTTGCCACGGCGGTTTCCTAACCGCTCTCCCGCCCGCGACCGCAACCGGGGCCGCGGGGGCGGCTCCCTCCCGGCTCGCTCGGCCCCTCGAGCGAGGCCGGAGGCTGAGGGACGAGAGGGAGGGAGGGAGGGAGGGAAGGCAGGTCCGCATGTGTTGTGGGAACGCTGCCGGGATACGCTCCTGTGTTGTGGGAACCGCGATCGGCCGAGGGGCCGCCTGCGGGTCTCTGGCGGATACTTCTGGCAGCCGGTTCCCTCGGCTGTCCGGGCAAGCGATCGGGACCTCCGGAAAGGCCTCGCGCTCGCGGCTTAGAGCTGCCCCACGCCCCTCGGGGAGAAGCCTCGCCCAGCGGCGGTATGGAGCTGGCGGTGAGGGAGCGGCTGCTCGCCGCAGAGAGCGGACGAGGTGAGCGGGCGGCCGGCGGCTGCAACCTTGTGCCCGTCTTTAAAAAGAAGTGAAATTAAAATCCCACTTCAAATAGGAAAACAGCTTGATCCTAATCTGTTTTCCAAATTCACTTTCTAGTGTGCTAACGTGAGTGATTTTAAATAGCAAGAGAGTTGTTAATGCTTCATGTTAGAATCATGCCTAACTTCGAACAACGTGTGTGTGACATTATTTTCCTTAAACACTCTTAATTTATTTCTGCAAAGGAGAGACTGGATATCACGTAGCTCGTTTGAACGCAATCATGTCAGTACACCTGGAAGCAAAAATTCTTTATTCCTTTTTTTATTTCAGATGTTCAGGCTTTGAAGAATGCTTACGAGTTGATCAAATCAGCCAGTCAAGGACAATCTGCACTTGACTCATCAGATAACATCAGCACTGACTTATATGTTTTATGTGCTGAACAAGCACTTCAGGTTTGTAATTTAGGTCTTTTAGCTATATTGAATGAAAACATGTATATGATACACTGTATTTACAGCTGTTACAATTACTACTTTAAAAATCTCAGAAGTACCTTAGGAAAGTATTACAATGTTCTGGTTTTGGAGAGCAATTGTTTAATCATGCATTTTCCTTTAAAACTCAGACCGTAAATTATCACTTCTTTAAAGTCAGTCAGCAAGGTGTGGTTTGCGAAGTTTGTAATTAGACCAAAATTAGCAAGGTGTACCATAGTAGATATAAAATATAAATATATTTAAAAGTTTGCCATGCCTGTTTTTTCTTGTTATGGAAAACTTAATTAAGCAGTTTGGTTATTACTGAAGAAAATATGTTTGCAAACAGTCTGTACCAAGCAAAAGAACCCTAATAAAAATAATAATAACCCTGGTACATTCTAATTATGAAAGGTTGTTGCTAATTGAAATGGCTTCTATAAAATGTGGTAGAGATTTTAAATTTTGAAGTATTTGTTAATTTTCAATCTATGAACATAAGTGATTGGGTTTTTAGCAGACAGACTTTAGTAAAACTTTTTTTTCCCCCCCAAGCTGCAATCCAGTCAAAACCTGTCTGTGATCTGAAAACTGAGGTGTAGCACTGACAAATCTTGCCAGCTAATATCCCTCCTTAAAAAAAGCCCAAAATTCTGTTAAGAATTTTGTCTTCAAGTTAACAATTGTGTTTAAAAAGGAAACATTTTTTGGATACTGTTTTTGGAACATTTTTCGTTCTATGAATGACTGAGGAGTTTTGTTAAATAAAGAAGCTATCTTTCTACATACATTTGGAATGACAAAACTATAACTTTAATAAATTGTAATGGGCTTATACCACAACTGGTATGCATCTCTACGGAATATTGTTTGCATACTGGTATGGAGTTAGATGTTACCCTTGATTAGGCATGCATTTTTAAAAGCTAACAATTCTTAATTATTTGTTGCATTTTTTAAAAGTACTAAAACACTTTTTTTGGGTTTTAGCTGGGATATCTAGAAATTAGCAGTGACTGTCTACAGATGTATTTTAAAGGAAGATTTCCTGTGAACCAGTTTCTTGGCAGAGCATATTTGTGCCAAGGCCAGTTGCATGCTCCACATTCTACAGATAATTTGGTGAGAAATTATGAAGGTTGCTTTATATTAAGCCTGTTTTCACGAGTATTTATTCCTAGGTTTTTATGTGTTGCTTTCAGTCATTTAAAATATACAAGGATAATCAGGACTGTGGGAAAAATCAAAGGAAAATGTATTAACAAGTAGTTTGTGAGTAAACAAAACTTACCATCTGAATCAGACTAATATTTCAAATATTTTGGAGAAGACAATAAAAAAGAATGCTTGTAAAAATTTTCAGGTGGTTGATCATTTTAAGTCACCCTTTAAACTTTTTACTTAAATATGATATTTTCAGACCAAATTAGCTGTAACCGTTAAAATAATCACCGGTTTTATTTGGGAAGCATTTCATAGGCTTGTGGGAAGTGGTGGACTGAAGAGGCCGTCAGAGAGGTTGTACAGTTCATTTCCGTGGCAGTATACTCCCAGCACTCATAAGTAATATTTCCATGTAGTACTTGGATGTGGCTTTTTTTAATGAGAGGTGGTAGCAACTCAGCAGGATACTTCTGCTTCTGTGTGTTGCTTTTAGGTGTTACAATTCCCTATATATGAAAAGCAGTTTTTATCTCCTGCTGATTTTAAAATGGAGTGGGATCTGTTTTCTGTCTTCAGTATTTCACTTGTACTGTGGTCACTCAGCTTTGATCATCTGTTAATGGTATCTAGCCCCTGAAAATAGCCTTAACAGATGTTTAGAATCATAGAGTATTCTGAGTTGGAGGGGACCCACAAGGATCATCAAAGTCCAACTCCTGGCCCTGCACAGGACAACCCCAAAATTCCCACCCTGTGCCTGAGAGAGTTGTCCAAATGCTCCTTGAGCTCTGTCATCCTTAGAGCCATGAACACTGCCCTGGGGAGCCTGTTCCAGTGCCCAACCACCCTGTGGGGGAAGAACCTTTTCCTGATATCCAGCCTAAACCTCCCTGACACAGCTACAGCGGTTCCCTTGGATCCTGTCCCTGGTTATGGAGAGCAGAGGGCGGTGTNAATAGCCTTAACAGATGTTTAGAATCATAGAGTATTCTGAGTTGGAGGGGACCCACAAGGATCATCAAAGTCCAACTCCTGGCCCTGCACAGGACAACCCCAAAATTCCCACCCTGTGCCTGAGAGAGTTGTCCAAATGCTCCTTGAGCTCTGTCATCCTTAGAGCCATGAACACTGCCCTGGGGAGCCTGTTCCAGTGCCCAACCACCCTGTGGGGGAAGAACCTTTTCCTGATATCCAGCCTAAACCTCCCTGACACAGCTACAGTGGTTCCCTTGGATCCTGTCCCTGGTTATGGAGAGCAGAGGGCGGTGTTGCCCCTCTGCTGCCCCTTGGGAGGAAGCTGCAGAGTGCAATGAGGTCTCCCCTCGGACTCCTCCAGGCTGAATAAACCAAGGAACCTTAGCCAGTCCTCATATGGCTTCCCCACCAGGCCTTCACCATCTTTGTAACTCATAGTTTGTGTTATTTTTGTTCACAAATATGCCTGACAGATGTTTTTGTAGTTCCTTTGAAAAATGTGTTTGAATTAACTTTCAAGCTAGAATCTTTTCCCTGTTACATTTTCTGTACTTTCTTTCTTCTATGAGCACACGTGCAGAATAACTGGGCAATGGCCACTTTAAGACTTCATGCATGTTTGAAATGTCCAATGTCCAGTTATGTTTCTAAATTAACAAAATATTCTGTGATGTTTTGTGAATCTCAATCAAAATTTGCTGTTTTCTTTTTGATTCTTGCTAACTTCTTAGAAGTTAAGAATGGTCCCAGATTGTACAGTCCTGGCTTGGTTCCTTGTGTCATGTGTTGTCATGGTCTTTTAAACAAACTTTGTATCAGTTGTAACATTTTCTTGCTGCTGTGTTCCTAGATAATTTATGAAAATAGGAGTGGCGCAACATCTCATGCTGTGTGACTAAGTAATCATCATTCACTTAGAAAAGTTAAATTTGTCCTTATTTTAGTTCCCATCCTAAGGAATCCTTCTTAATTGCTTAAGATGCTTGTGTTCTTAAGGCACAAGTGCAACTTCTCTACTTTACTATATATTTCATCTCTGGTTTTCTCTTCTAGGCATTCTGTGTCTAGGCAGTTTCCATTTATTGCTCGGTACCCTTCTTATGCCATCCCAGAGCTGAGCAAGTCAGTCCCAATTCTCTTGGAGATTTTAGTTTCTCTTTTCTAGCATACTGTAGAGACCCCCTCTGGGTGTCATCCCATCTCTGCTCATGCAGCTCCACCTCGGCTTCGCTATCTGCGCTGCATCCTTCTCCTACACTTTCAAAAATCCCTTTTTACTATTTAACCCATCTTCTTTACACCCTCCCTTCAGGAATTTGTACATACTGATGAGATCTTCCCTGAGCTGCCTTCTTCAGGCTCAACAGTCTCAGCTCTCTATCTTTCCCCATAGGAAAGATACTTCAGTTCTTTCTTGACCTTTGTAGCCCTGTGTTGGACTCTGCACAGCATCCATGTCTCTCTTGTACTGAGGAGCTCAGAGCTGGGAATAGTGCTTCTGGTGTGGCCTCACCAATGCTGAGCAGAAGGGAAGGATCACATCCCTCAACCTGCTGGTCACACTCTTCCTAAGGCATCCCTGGGCACTGTCTGCAAACTTTGCAGCAAGGGCATGCTGCTGGCTGGTATTCTGCAACTTGGTGTCCACCGGGACACCTAGTTCCTCCTCTGAAGAGCTGGTTCCTAGCTCCTTTAATGATAAAAGGGTGTGCCTGACACATCATTCAGTTGACAAATTCCTGTTGGAGCTTTTTTGAAGAAAATAATTCCTCGAGATTTTTAATGGAACAAATGAATATAACTTTTTTCCCACTGGATTCACTCTTGGATATTTCTGAACTTTCTTTGCTGAAAGCTTAAAAAGTATGCATCTTTGTAGTTTTGGAAAATTTCAGTCTCCATAATTAATATTTTGCAGAAATGAAATAAGCTGAAAATACAGTCTTAAAATTTGAAGTCAGGAAAACATATTAATAGGCTATCAACCAGTTTTCAGTTATTCTGTTTCTACAGCAATAACTTACTATGGCAGTACATTTTAGCTGAGATTGGTCTGAAAATAAAATTTATGAAATATGAACATATTGAAATAGGAAAAGAATGTACTGATTTATAAAAGCTATATTCAAATTGCATTAGCTTTTCTTTGTTCTATTCTAGGAAGAGTTTGAAAAGTTTGTGCTGTTTTTCATGAAGGCAATAGATTTTGCAATCCATGACAGAAGGTAGGCCCTACTGATAGGATTAACTAAATCCCAGGAAATGCAACTGATCTGGCTTCTCAATTGTTTGTCTTGATTTTCATTAGGTAGTATGGACTTGTGTTGTTTGGGTTTTATCTTTAGATTTTTCCTTCCATTCTGTAGCTCTTTCTACTGCTGTGTGTGCTGTACCAATGTAAGAATACTGAAGTCTTACACTGACAGGATGAATAATCCTGTTTAAAGCTGGCAGACATCTCAGCATTTCTTACCCTTCTATAGTTATGATCTATAGAATCAAAGCACCATGTTAGCTTATTTTTAAGTGGTTAAGTATTGGGTATAGTTGCAAGAGTTACCATATTCTTTTTGTGCTGTACTTGTCTTCTCAGTTCTTAGTCAGGGTTGCTTCCAATGAAAAGTAAAAGTTGCATTTTTTAACTTCTTAGATGTGTCTTTCAGTACTCAAGCTGTAATGTTATGTTTATTTAAGTTCATGAAATACTACATTTTTGATTTTATTTTTCAGGTATTTTTTTTTGATATATAATGCCTCCGTTCTTTATTTGCAACTTGTGAGGCCATTTCTTAAGCCTGGATTCCGCTATTGCCTTATTCCCAGCCTTTCAGAGATTGTTACAGCATTAAACCAAATTGAAGAGCAAGACAATGAATGGCGAGCAGAACTCATGATGTAAGTTTAATTGTATTTTTTCATATGGACATTCTGTAGTCCTTTTGGGACTGTTACCTGAGGTAGTATTTAATGAGGTATATTTCACTGGTGATATTGTGAAAAGCTTAATTCATAACTTTTTAAAGAGACATAAATGTACTGACCATAAAAGGTGCTTCATTTTAATATATACTTTAAGCCTGAAGTTTTAGTGGCAGAGACAGCTGTGACCTCGATCAGATCTGAAGTTTCACAGTTATTTTGGATGTAGTGTTTGAGTCATCGATAGTAATTGGAAATAAATGGTGTATAAATATCAGAGTATCACCATTCTCACATTTCCTGAGCAAAGCTGGAGCATAAACCTTGAGATAACTGTACTGAGGGAAATAGTTTTATGTGCAAAAGGAGGAATGTCCATATAATTTTTCAAGATCCTGTGGTGGGTTCCGCCCCTATTGCTGCGGCTGTCCATCATGAGGACACCACCTCCGAGGCGGGACACAGCCTCTCAAGGGACAGCCCAGCAGGCGGGGCCGAAGTGTAAACCCCCACCTCTCCTCTAGAAAGTTCTTATCGGTTCGACGTTTCATTGGTTATGTAAGTTTGTACCGTCCCCTCGCGTGTTTTTATTGGATCCCCTACTTGTCTGTACCTATTCGCTGTAACCCCATTGGACCCTTGACCATATAAGCTCCTCGGACCCTCACAGCTCAGTGGGAATTTTTGCTGAGGAGTTGTGGTGTTCCGACATTCTCGTCCTTCCCTCAATAAAGAGGACTTCAGGGAGTCCCCCTCCCGGACCCTTTACCTCTCCTGAGCCTTGTTATTTCAGCGCCTCAGTTTACTGCTCAGCTGGAGCTGCTCCAACTCGCAGGGTGAGACAGCCACCCCTCAGCCGTGTCCCTCTCTGGCTCTCAGGGAGCCGGCGTCCAGCCCGAGGGTGAGCAGGCGACGCCCGGCAACAAGATCCCACAACCTTTTCTCAGAGATGTTTTGAACTGCTATTCTACAGACTGATTCCAGTTCCTCTTGCACTTCCACCATAGTTTTTCCCTTTCTCTTTGTGAACTTTTCTATTTCTTTGGTCTATGACTGTGGTTTATTGCTATGTAGCATTTTCTTTATAAGCTGAAAGTGGAGAGAAGTAACAAAACATTCCAAGGGGTATGCTAAGGACTATCTAGGATACCATGCATGCAATTTCTTGGTACCAAACAAACCCTTGCTGAGGTGTTGATGAGAACAAACAAATGCACACAGTGTGTTTGCGGTATAAAATTAATGGTTGTGGTTTTTTCTTAAAGTTGTATTTATTTTTAAAGTATTTTTTATTATGATTATCATTGTTAATTTATGTAATGCAGTCACAGGCTCTTTTTCAGTTAGATAAAGTATAGAAAATCCAGTAGATACATTGCAGTTTCCAATATGAATAGTTTCCTTTTGCTAAATGGCTTTGAAATATTAGCCTTTCCAGTAGTTAAGGGAGAATCTTAGAATACATCTCACAGAAATGTTTTTCACATACACTTTTAAATAATTAATCTTATTAATTCCACGTATCTTGTTGAGAAAAGTTTTCACAAAAAACGTCCAAATTTTCCAAGATTCTTATTGTGATCTGCACTAAATATGTGTTAACAGCTGCATATATCTGGAAAAAGCAAGGATGTAGAAATTAAGGGATCTCTTTTGTATTGAGTCAATGCTTTATAGAACTAATCTCTTGTCCTGCATTTAGAAGTGGTACCTTGAATATAAAGAGTGTTAAAAAAAATTAAGTAAGAATTATTTTGGGAAGTGTTAATAAATATTTAATACAAACATTTATTTCATCTGCAGAAATTTACTTGAGTGCTTCCTTGATGCTTCAAAACTGGAAGAAGCAAAAGAATTTTCATCTATTGCAGCAGTCTTTATTAAGGAAAATGTTCCAGACAAATACTCTCAAATATTTTCTTTAATGGTAATGCTGAAAAATATTTTAAACTCCCATTAAGACAGGAGCTTTGTCTACAGTTCATAAGATTATAGTTATAATTGTTATATAAGCTGTTTTCTTCATTTAAATTTTGTGAGCTATCGAGCAATTCAGTAGATACGCAGAGATTTTCACAAATTGTGTATTTTTGATACTATAACCTAAAGAGCTCTCTTCTGCTCCATGTTCTTTTAACACATCATAATATAATGGGGATAACTGTGGCTAACCCTAAAAATTTTGTTTGGAATTAATTACTATTGAAAGAGAAGGTGTAGTGAGAGCAATTTAACCTGACTTAGGCCACTGAGGGCACATTTAGTATCTGTCGACTTTTCTCGTGCTGATAACTACTTAAGTGATCCGCCTTGAAGCCTGTAAATAATTCTGGAAATTGGAGGATATGGCAACAGCTCACATTTCTTGCATGACCTTAATTTGGGAAATAAGAGGGTGAAGACAAATGTGGCAAAAGCAGAAAGAGGCAAAGAAAACTCGGAAGCTGCGTGCAGTCGTATTTTCTTTCATTCTACTACACTGTCTGTTGTCTTTTCCTGTCCATCCCCCAATCAGTGCATTTCAAAAGCGTATGTTTATATTACAAATTTCTCTTAACATTTGAATTAAGAGAACCAATATACAGCGTTCCAGAGATGTGATAATAATGATGTAATCACACTGGGGCAAGCTTGAAATTGCTTTTGTATTTTTTAGAAGAATTATTGAGCAAAGCTGTTTGACAACGTCCTTAAAGAGAAGAATGAAATAGTTCAAAAATTGTGCTTGGGCTACAGAAGTATGATCCAAGCTACTGAGTGCTTAGTAGCAGCATACTGCAAAACTTAGTGTTCCAGTACAGCTTAAGTAATCAGTATTGATAGTTGTGGGCAGGCAGTTTGAGAGTCAGAAGAAATGATTTGCACACTACTAATGTGTAACTCTACAGTTAAATTGAAGTAACTGCAGTTTACTGTAATGTCTTCATCATATTTCTTTTCCTGCCTATAATCTATAGGTACAGATAAAATTTAATTGGGCTTGTTTGTCACAGCTGGATGAGATGATTTCAGAATGAGTTCTATCAAAAGGCGTTAAAAATGCGCTAATTAGAATTCTAACTCAGATGGGAGTTCCACCTTTATATTTCTGCTAATAGCTCTGATCCTGGCTATCAGAAGGTCATTATAGCTCTACTAGGTGATCTTTGTATTTTCTATGCAGAGCAACATAGATCATCATAGCAGCCACCTTGCCCTTAAAGTCCATGAAAACAGTCAACATACCTGCTTTATTGTAGCCCTGTTGAGTGTTCGTCTTTTGCTTATTTAATCAAATAATAATTAAGTTGTTATTTTATAGGTGTATCACAAACTAATGGATATTTCCCAGGTAGAGAAGGAAATACAAAAGTCCATCCATCTTTCAGTTATTTATAAGATGCAGGTGTTAAAGTTGTAAGTATGAAAATGTATCCTTCCACTTGTACTGTGATGCATATTACAGAGATAGGATCAGGTTCTGGGATCCCATATGCTTGTAGAAAAATCTACTGCAGAGATCAATTCCTCAAAAGGAAAATTATAATGACAGTTTGGGTAGTAACTGTCAGGTCTGTCTAGAGAACATCCTCATCTAAAAGTGAGCTAGCTCTTTGGGAGTGTAGGGATTAGTGTGTTGTACAGCTGTTGTCAGGAGAAAGAATTTAAGAGTCTGAAAGACATTATAATATCAAATGGACTCCAGTTCCGTTCCCAAGCTGTGTACAAGAAAAAGAAAGTAAGATCAAGTGGGGAAATCACCTAGAATACAATGTACAAATCATGGATCATAATGCTTTTTAAACTCTTCAAATTTTAAAGGCATAAAAGAATTTTGAAAATTAGACTTCATAGCAAAATCTCATGTAATTTTTTTTTAGTGTCTCAAGATTTCTGGATTTTAAAAATATTGATTCTTTTCTTAGTGGATTAATTTATACTGACACTATGAGAAAGGAGTCTTGCACATCTTTTTTTTTTTTTTTCTGGAATAAAATTTACTGTCTGAAAAATTAATTTGCATTCTGAAGTTAGGTTTTATTGATTTTTTTTTTCTTGATATTTCAAAATCCAGGTATCCCGCTGATACTTTAGAATAAGAGCCATCCATTCTGAAGTTATAAGAGTTATTTCAAATTTTTAATGCAATAATATTTCTCATGAAATATTATGACCCAATTCCTCATATGTTGCAGGCAGTGGGACACAAATGTATTTCCAAGTGATGCCACCGCAAATCTGAATTCTTTATATGTGCTTTTGAATCAATATGACGTACCTCCAGCATCTGTTCTCAATGTGAAGTGAGTTTTTTCTGTCATAGCCCCATGGAAGTTGATGATGAAGCTGATCCTGCTTCCATTGAAGTCTGTAAAAATTCCTGATGACCTTTTAGAGATTGAACTCAGTTGTTTGTGTTGTGTTAACACACTGGTCGTCTTAAAAAAAGGACAAAATTCTATTAGGCTTTGTTACAGAACCCAGGATTAAATATCTTCTTCCATACAGCTGTTTGTATAACATGATTAAATCTTTCCATAATATTTTCTTGTTGTTAACAGAAGATTTTTAAAAGGTCTTAAAACTGACATGTGCTTTTCAGACTGTAGTTAATTTTTAACTTTTCCTGAGGCCCTTTCCAACTCTTCAGTATAAGTTTGAAAGACTAAACTGACCGCTATTCCAGTAGTTGTATCACAGCTGTTACGTGTGGAAGTAATACTTTTGTACTCGTTAAGGTAAACCCTCTTTGACAATATTCAGGTATCTTGTTACTTCTCCTGTTCCAGACAGTACACTATGCTCTTTTGGTTATTTACAGACATCCAAACAGTTAGAACAGAGTCTCCATCTGGGTGTCTAGGTAGCAAACTGATGGATTTAACTGCTTTGTGTGCCAGTTCATTGAATTGTATTTCCAAAATTTTCTTTGCACTCTTTCTGCAATCTGAAGTTTCTTACTTTACCATGTCTGTGCTTCATGCATTTTGTTCTGTATTTTTTGTCTTCTTCAGGAACTGTTTGTGCAGACTGCATAGGAGTATGCTAATTATTTTCCATAAACAGATTAACTTTTGTATTTTTCATCTAGCCAACTTTGAACTCTTTCCTTTTTCCTTGTTAACAGTGAGCATAATAATAATAATAATAATAATAATAATAATTCCTCTAATATTCATATGACTTCAAGGTTTTCAGATACATTGCACTTTTACTTTCAAATAGTGTTTTTTTAAGTCCATGAAAGAGCAATATCAAATTCTCTGAGTGATGTTTTTGTATTTTTGAAGGATTCCTTTGATTCTGGAATTAGCTCGTTTTTCTCTGAAAGTAAACTGCACTGAGCTGGCAGCTCATTGTATACTTGATTTGAAGAGCGCTCGGATTACTGTAAGTTTTAATTATGTGGGTTTGGGTTTTTTTTTTTACATGCACTCCCACACCCCTTTTGTGTTTCTATTTAAAAAATAGTATTAATGTTTCTATGGTATTCTGTCCATCTGTGTATTGTTTGTATATTCATTGATATAAATAATTATTTGGAGACTTGATCTATTCCTAAACTAGAGATGTAGATGCAAGGTCAGAAGGTAGGGTGAGGGTAGACTAGGGTGATTAGCAGTGCAGTTTGTTTTGGCAAATAAATATTAACCATAAATTTTTGCCAATGTTTTTAAAATGTTACCTGTGCAAGAGTTTTATTAGAAGTTAAATTCAAATTTCTATTATAATGATCCTGGTTTGAGTTACTTACAAAATTTAACGTACCTTCACAGAATTTTTTTTTATTCTGGGTGTCTGATTCAGGCCCATTATTCTGAACATTTCCCAAAAGTCTAAAATCATATACAAATCCATAGCATTCCACTGGGAGATGTGTTTAAATCCCCTAGATCAAAGATTCGCAAGGATTTAATCAGAGTATTTGTGCAGACAGTAGTAGCAAATATCTGTTGTGTGGCAGCAACAGCAAAAATTTGCTTCAATTTCAGCCTTCTCCGTTGGAGTTAATGTGTTTTTAAGTGACCATCTTCAGACTGCCCAGCATCATTTGACAGTGATTTCTTGATAGTAGAGTGAGAGAAATCTACGTCAAGGTTTCAGTTCCTTGGCTTTTGCCAAGTGCTGATAAATTTCTCAACCATAACATGAATTCCATCTCTGTGTGTATTTGTCATTAAGTTTTTCATGATCTCTTCTCTTTTCCAGTCATGGGGATGTTAAATTACCAAAGGTCATGCTGAGTGATTTGATAATAGCTCATAATGAATTAGGAACGTAGAGGCTGTCTGAATTTCCTTACTACACCAATTTAACCCAAATACAGCGTATCTTAGATGTTCTTATGATCCATACAGATAATTTATATGATTTACTAGTCAGCTCATTCCTAAGCTGTTAAAAGTCTAATCTCATTTTTCACTTAAAAGTTTCACTGCCCATCAAGCTGAATCCTTTCTGTCTTGACTAGCACTTGTTTATTCCAAGCATGTACCTTTTTAATAATATTAATGAGTAAATGGAAGAGGGCAGATTTAAATTAGATATTGTGAAAATATTCTTCCTTGTGAGAGTGGTGAGGCCCTGGCCTCAGGTTGCCCAGAAAAGCTGTGGCTGCTCCATTCCTGGAAGTGGTCAAGGCCAGGTTGGATGGGGTTTGGGGCATATTGGGATAGTGGAAGATGTCCTTGCCCATGGCAGAGTGTTGGAACTGGATGAGGTTTAAGGTCTCTTCCAACCCAAACCATTCTGTGGTTCTATGATTCTATTAGAACTGAAATCAAATTACAGTATAGGAGGAATCAGATGTACACTGGTTTTCTTACTGCAAAGTCTGGCAATGAACAACTTAAAAGTTACTTTGCAGCCTCCAGTTAGTAAAAAGTGACTGCAGTTCAAACAATAAATTCTATTCCCTTTGTATCATTTCAGTTAATTAGCTAATATAGTGGGATTCTTAGTAGGAAAGTGCAGTGCTGTGTTACTGTAATTGCATGGATTTAATCTTTATTGTATTTCTTTTTAATTATTGAAATTAACATTTTGTGTTAATGCTTCATAGGAGCAAGGGAAACTTATTGAGATAGAATGTCTGGAATGTGAATATGAAATGAAGAAAAATAGCACTGAAATTGTGAATTATACCAAAGGAGTTGTTGCGGTATGTTCTTTAGCTTTGAGAGAAAAGTAAAAGTTTTAATTTGTTAAATGTGGAAAATTGCATTTGACTATGTGTCTTAATTACATTATATTGATCAGGAATTCTTTAAACCTTCGTATTCTTTTAAATTGGACTTCCAAGAAGGAAACAGAGAAAAATAAACCACAGTTGTGTGTTTCTCCCTTAAGTCTTCTTTAAGTCATGAAGGTTCATAGTATATTACTTTCCAAGAGCAAAGATGGTAGCATTGAGGCATGAAAGGGCAACACACTCAGGGTTTTGTATTTTTCCTTTATGGGAGGGGTTTTCATGGAATATCTTGAGTTGGAAAGGACCGCTAGGGATCATTGAGTCCATCTCAGCTGTGATTGCATATTGTGGTCAGTCTCATAAAAATTCTTATGTCAGAGAAATGCAGATTGTTGCTGATAAATTGTCACACTAGGGAGGATTTTCTTGAATTTCTGTGGTCAGTTGGCTCACTTATAATTCAGACCATCAAAGTTAGAAGCCTAAACATCAGTATTATCAATGGCATTAGAGAGATGCCTACAATGAGCAGTTTAGACCAGCTATTAGAGTCACCTAAAGTTCCCACCTAAATGGTGGGAAGTAGGAATATGTTTAATGGAAATTGGTAGTGCAAAAACTTACTCCTATCTAGGGCTGTTCTCATTTTGGAGTTCAGAAATTCCACTCATCTTTTGGAAAAAAACCCCTTGTTAATGAATTCCTCGTAATATGAAACACTGCTAATACTAAAATGTAAAACAGGATATTTAGGAATACCTAAATAAAAAAAAAATTAATAAAAATTAAATACCTAAACTTAGGTCTACAGTGTATGCATTTGGAGAGGTTTTTTGTTCGATTTTTTCTGGTTTTTTTTTTTTTTTTACTTGCATAACCTCTAACAATAGCATAATAAATGGCGTGTCTATTCCTGTAGGTAGCATTTGCTTTTAGGTTCAATAAGAACCAATTTAATTGACAGTATGGCAAATTCCCTTCATAATATTTCTTTTTTTCCTCTTCTGTACTGCATCTGTAGCTGAATGTGAAAAACCTTCTGAATTCACAAGTACTCACAATTAATAATTTTTGTTCATCGTAAGAATGGGGAATAGCTGACAGACTTCTGCCAGAAATACGTAGTACCAGCCTGGAGTACCTAAAAGAAATACTCCTTAGTTATTGATGCCTGTTTACAAAAAAAAAAAAAAGAATTATGAAAGGAATTATTACGCAAAAAGTTTCCAAAGTCCGTTGGCTGAGGGACTGCTTTCTACTGAAAACAGTCCTAAAATTAAAATTTGGAGGAACATATAAAAAAATTCCATTTTTTAAATGCAATAATGCTAATTAATTCTTCACATCTGTAGGCTCAGCTGAAATTGATAAAAAATCTTGAATTAATGCTAAAACGTGCAGTTCAACTGGGAGATCCTGGTGTGATTCAGGTTGTTTGTGCAACCCAGTGGAATCTGTGCTTACCACTACTACAACACAATTTGCATCAACATGTGCGAAAGCCATTGATCTCAGTTGCTGATGTCCTTGAAGAGATTGACAGGTAATTTTCAATGCTATGTACTTTTTTAGAAGGTCTCAAAGCATCAAGGTCATTTAAAAGCTCGAGTTCTGTGACATTAAGTGTCTTTGAAAATTTTCCACTATCTTGTAATAAATGCATGTCTGTATGTTACATATATTTCCCTATTAATCATTTAAATATAGGTTCCTAAAATCTCACACTGTTTAATGACCTGTAACAAATACTGAAATATTTTAGGAACTTAAAAATACTCTAGTTAATCAAAATTACGTGAGAAAATTTCAAAGCTGCAGTATATGTGTTGGATTGTGGTTTAGATTCTTGTGTTAACATCACATTTCTTGGTTACGAAAATAAAATTTAAAAATTACTTTTGAAAAAACATCGTGGCTTCTGTATTATATATCAAATAAGACAATTATTGCAAGATACTATTTTTGTATCTTTGGTGATACTTCTTTTTAATTGAAAAACCTACTGTATTAAGAAAATTTATTATTTTTTGAGGTATATTCTATTTGCTATTATGCTATACTTAACCTTAAGCACCTAAATATTTTCACCTTTTTTGTTAATTTGAGTCAGACAAGTAAACATTACTATTTGGTACTTACTTGAGTTTGGAACTATGCATCATCTGACTGTTAAGAACAGAGATCAGAACTTTCACAGTAGAGTGAGTTGCGATCAACACAACCTGCCATTTGAGCAGGACAGTAGGTGGTTTCTGATGTGAGTATTGCAGAGGAAGGTGAGGAATCTAGTTTTAGCATTTTTTAAATGTTTTTTTTTTAGTTGCATAAAGAGTGGATATACACATGCATGAAAGCGCTACATTGTATTACTGTACGCTTATTCAGTCATTTCTTATGCTTTCCGTATAGAGAGTGCAAGATCAGCATAGGTGACTTTGAAATTTATACTAAATGTTAGTAATGACAATTTTTCTCTAAAAGCTTGCAGGGGAGATTTTGGGGGGATTAGGGTTTTGGGGTTTGTCACATGTATATTCTTAACAATCCAGTAGACAGCTTCAACTCTGATGTGGTACCGTCATTAAAGATTGAATGAAGTCACTTGTCTCTACTTGCCTGTCTCAATTTTCGTTTTGATTGCAGCATTTAGAGTGGCTACTTTGGTCCACAGGAAAAGGGTGATACTTCCTCAGGCAGGCTGGCTCTGATGTGGACATATATTGGCATGATATTTGATAGGCTTGAATAGCTTTCTTCTCTGTCTTTTTCATAACATTCATAACATTTAAGTTATCTGATTTTTTGTTTTTCTTCCTGAAAATAATCTGAAGTAGCATGTACAGCTCTGAACTGTCATGAACAGCTTCCTGGGGCAGGTGATGGATAGGGAGTCAAGTATACCTGAGATTGGAGAACATGCAGTTTTTGGTGAAAACATGCTGGCTCCATAGAGTGGTGTCAACCACACCTGGGTAGACAGTGCTTAGAGTGAATGTGTATGCCTGAGGTGAGCCAAATCTTTAAAAGAGCTGAACTAATGGAACTAGGGCTAGACTCTTAGGAGTATTAGCTTCTATTTAAATGTTAGGAACAGAGAGTGAACTTTTGTCAAAAGTCATTATTCAGTACATTATCCTTTCTCTGGCAGTTAACTACTTTTGAAAACTTCTTCACTTGATTTGTCGAACTAAGCACTATTGAAAAAGAATTCTACAAATATTTAAAGATCAGTTAGTCCATGAGATGTGTTGCTTTCTCCTGCAGGGTTGATGAAAGCAATATGCAGTTAAATTTTCTTATTAATTTCAATTTAAAAGGTAGGATAGCAAAAATTAAAGAAACAAGTCAGTTAAAAAAGGAATATAAATTTTAATACTAGAGTCACTTTTAGTTATTGGGTTTCACCTTTGGATGAGTTTTAGGTCTAAGAATTTTAGTGTGCCTTATTTTAACAGTTTACACTTAAATTTGTAAATCCTTAGCACGTTGATTTTGTTGCGCTGCCAAGTTCATATGGAAATAGCTCGTATTGAAGAAGATGGGGATAGACTAGAGGCTGCTCTGGAACATTTGCAAAAAGCTATGCACCTGAACAACAGTGGGCAGTATCAAGAACATCTAAGACTGAGTTTTAACCGCCTTCGTTTGAGTGCTATGCTGTATGAATCACCTGAGCATCCAGAGGATCAGGCAGTAATGTTGATCGAACAGGTAAGCATGAAGAATAAGGTCTGTAGCTGGAATAGGCTTGCTTATTAAATTCCAGCAGAGGAGAGACAGTTGTTTAGTCGAACTGCGTATTAGTAGAGCCAGGATCAGCTTGTTTTGAGCAAACTGTCTTTGCTTTGTTGCCTTGAAGTGGTCGTGCTGCTTCTGAAGATTGTAATAGAGGACTTTTTTCCCAGTTATTTCAAAGCTTATTTCTTGGGGGAAGGCAGGGAGTTGTTAATTAGCAGAAATATCAGCAGAAAAGAAAAGCTTATTAGCAGTAATCAATAATTAGGATTTCATTCCATGAACCAGTGTTTTATTTAATGAGAGGCAGTGTCCAAATTGCTGAACGTCCTAGCTGGCTATGAGATAAATCAATATTATGTGACATTTACAAATGCCACTAAATAATATACTCTACAGTCACAGTGTAGTCATTGTCAAGAGTTACTGCATCTAATTCTGTTGTGCTGCCTTAGCACCTGAACAAAAATCAAACTGGCAGCTGATTGTTTTTCTGGTTTAAATGCTTTTCCATGCAAGCTTACTCTGTTTAAATGTTGCTTTAAAAAAACCTGGACCTCCTCTGACTTTGGCTAGCTCCTTGCAGACCAGGATATTTTTAATATTTTGTAGCAATTCCTAGTTACTGCACACTGGATATGTTACTGTTGGTTGTAAATAAATACTGTTCTGTGTTTAAGAAGGTATAACACAATGTCAGGTTATATATTGAGGAATAAACTGTAAAGATTCATGAGAAGCATGAACAGTACTTTGTATTAAATTATCCTTGGTGTAATCGTGAATATCAACAGAAGTTTCACAGTCACTTTCAATGACAATAATACTGTAGAATGATATGTAAGATACCTAAAGATACACAATTCCTGTATGTATTTTTTTGGTAGTAGCAAGTTATGTGATATGTATTCTGTTATGTTTAGAAAATAAGATCTAGTTGGAATATAAAATGAACATTATAACAATTAGTTCTTTTCTTTATGTAGGCTAAAAGGGGAAAACAAAAGGATAATGCAAGGAAAAAGAGATCCCTTCTGGTAAATGCAGGTCTTGCATTAGCTCCTGACACATTTCAAATAGTCCTTGACAGTGAAAAAGAAACTAAAGGTAAAGTATCTGTGTGTGACCAGAAGTTGCTACACTTAGTTTAGCACACTCTTAAAGGCTGGACATAGCATCTAGTGGCAAAATATAGGGAGTATTGCAATAGAGATGAAGAGATAGTTCTGCTGAATTCTGTGGCAGACTTCCTATCATTTTCATTAGGGATCTAAAAGGTGTATGGTGATACTGGAAAAGGTGTTGATTTCCCCTCCAAATTAATCTGAATCTTACTGTTGTGCACTGTAAGTAGTTTTATTTTCACTATGTACAACTCCTGAATGTTTTTAACCAAGGTCATTTTTAAGTGGTGTTTTGAGAAATTTCACCCAATAATATCCTGTGTGAATTACCTCGGGTACTCTTTCTATACTGTAATTATCTTTCTCTTCTAAAATCTTGCTTTTGAGAGCTCTAGTTTTGCACAGAGATTTAGGTGTGAATTCATTATTTACTTTCTAAAACATGGAACATAAATGGGCACACTCATTATGCCCCAAACAGCTTCAGTTTTTGATTATACAGCCTCTGGTTGAGGAAAAGTGATCGGGGAACAGACCTGCTGGTGGGGTACAGTCTTTTTCATGTTGGTTGGTTGGTTTGAGGAAAGCTTGAAGACTTGAAAAAAGGGCTGGATTTTGAGTGTTTCAGCAAAGAATTATGAATCAAATTGTTTGCCATTCATGTAGATTTTTAGATTTCTAATATATAAAAACTACCTTTAATTTTTATTTCTTTGCCAAGTTTCCTCAGGTAAAAGTAATAGTCAAATAAGCTACCTCTGTGCAAAAGCCCAACATCATACTAAAAGTGTGGAGAAAGTTGATGAACATTTGAAACACTTAAGAAACGAAAATGGCAGAGAGAGGTAATTGCTATAGACCAGAAGTGTCTCTTTAATCTTTTGTAGAAGTCTTTGAGAGGAAAGGTTCTGTCTCAGAGGTTAAGCAAATGGATAGTACCGTGTAAGAGGCTGAATATTTCAGCCTCTGGCAATGCATGTGTATCATTTCTTGTCTGAAAAACTGTTACATTTCCATGCTATGCAGGATTTTATTCTTTCCTTGTTTCTAATCTGCTCTCTCACATGCACACTTAAACTCACCTATTCTATTGAGATGAGCCCAACATACAGAGGGATGAGTGGATTAAAGCTTGTACTTGATGTAGAATTGATACTTGCAAGTGTCTTTTTAGGTCCTTGTACCACATCATGTGCTACAATTTTTTTGGTAAAAAAACGAAGTAGTTCATTCTGAGAGTCAGAAAGATTAATCTGTAGAAAAATGACAGGTTTCATTTTGACTATTTATATATAATTTTGTCATTCTTTATTTAAAAGGATGTGTTTACTTTTTTGCTGCATTAAAAATTCCTGTGATTAAATTTAAAGGCAGTTTTTTTCTAAAAGATTATAAATCCAAACTTGTTTTCAAGACTTATTTTTAAATTCTCAGCATTAGTTTTGAAATATTTAGTTTACTTTATGAGATAGAAAATGAGGGTTGTCACACACATTTTGAAACTTCAGTGTAATTACCATCCAAGACAAGAATTTTGTCTCTTGATATGCTGAGGAGATTATTTTTAATTAATAAAGTAATAGTGTTACCTTTGCTACTGACAAAAAGTCTTCCATTTATTAACTTTGATTAGATGTAATTTTTTCCCTGATAGCCATAGTTATTGACAAGATTGTTTTTGTCTGTCCTGAACTGTGGAACCTAATCCTGCTTATTAACTAATTTTATTTATGCTTTTTCTTTGGTAGAATTATACTTTGGGCAGATTTGGCAAAAGTTGCATGTAAACAGGAAGTGTGGGATGTCTGCCGTGCAGCATGTAGATTTTGCCTCTTGTATGATGATATTTTGTTTAGCGAGACAACAAAGCATAAAATAAGTAAGTGACAAATTATTTTGAATGTTGTAAGGAACGTTTTCATCATTTATTAAAGTTACTAAAAGGAGTCAGACAATACTGTTTCCTTTCCTCCCATTCCCAAAGTTCCCCGAGTGTCTTTTCTGTCACTGCATGTTGGCATACATGGAATATTCTTTCTACTTCCAAATCTACAAATCAGTCATTACGTTTTTTTGTAGAAGCTGTCTGAAGTGTTTCACCAGTGCTGTAGAGAAGCACTTCTATGAAATACATCTAGCTGTCTTAAGAACACAGGAAAATTCCCTAATGGTCATCAAGTCCATATCATTCATGCCTGAGGGAGCTGTAGAAAAATGGGTTGTTAGTCACTTTGTATGAGGCTCACGTGTTAACATTTTTTACCCTTTAATCCCCTATTAGTGAGTGGTTCCTCTGAGGTATCCAACATTGTACCTTGTTCCTTGAGGGTCTGCTGTAAACCTACCACACTTGGAGAGTTTCTAACTTGGGGGAAAAGCACTTTCAAATCACTCTCTGCTTGCTGGCTTCTAAAGTTGGTTTTGTCAGGGAGTTCATAAAACTTGCATTTAAGGAGAGATGAAATGGTTTTTCTTTTCGCTAACCAATGTTAATTGAACCTATTCCATATTGTTTCTGTCACCTTATTCCTTTCATTTCCAAGGTCCACTTAAAACAGGACATTAATTTGCCGGTTTTCTTTTGGAAGTTTTTCGTCTTCTGACTAGCTGTGTTTAATCTTTTGTCTTCTTTCTAAACCAAAGGAAAAAATAAGTACATTTACCAGAAACTGAAGGCAACCATGTGCCAAAAGCATCATGAATAGAAACTGGTGTGTTCTTACAAACTTTGTGTTTATATTAAAATAATCTTAGTCCTTTCTCTTTGTTATTAAACTGAATTTTTAAATTAGTATTATTAAACCAAATTATTAAAAAGAATGCTATTTTTTCTCTTTACCGATGTGCGTATCACCAGAAAGTCAGCCCAGTCCATGATTCAAACACAAAAAGACTTCAGCCTCTGCATAATTCAGTTCTATGCTCCACTTCCATTAATGCAGTAAAATTGAACTAGAGGCCATGGAGTCTATTCATATTGCAATTTCAGTATGCATATTATGACTGGAGCAAGTCTGCAAATATTTACTGCAAATACTGAAGGTTATGCACAAATGCAGCAAAATCACAGGTAACGAATGCCTCAGCACTGCTTGAGAACAGGTATTGAGTGCAATAAATGGTATTAATTAAAAAATTAGTTGCTTGAAATAGTTAAAAATATTTTCTTGCTAACCATTCCTTGAGAATTTAAGAATATGTGGGGATTGTAAATTTAAAAATGAAGATGACGATTTGCATGGAAATAATAATGGGTTTATTTATTTTTAGCACAGGAGGACAAAGCTAATGCAACTGTGATGGTTGATGGTCAAGGTGACAGCTTATCAGGAGATTCATTGCTACCTGCTAAATCCTTCTCTTTTGAAGCAGATTTACTCAGAATACTAGCAGAAATAAGATTTATTAATGCAGAGGTAAAGAAATTACACAATTGTCATTCATAATTATTTAGTTTACTTTTTTATATAAATTGTGAAGCACTGGAATTTTGAGTTTAGTTATTTTTTATCTCCCTAGAAAGTAAAGGAAGAAGTGGCTTCATGAAGCAACTTTATCAAAATACTGTGGGAAAGTAACTATAGCAATAGTTTTACTGCAGGTGCTGATAACACTTTTTTACAAGAGATTCTACGGTAAATTTTTGACATCTGACATTACATTTCTGGATCCTTAAAGTTCCAGCATGATTTAAAAACTTACACATACAAATTATGGGTTTTTTTTCCATGTAATGATTTAGTAATATTAGCTGTAGACAATTTTAAGATTATGAAGTACTAAGCATTGTATTTCATATAGTTGTACATGCCTGTACAACATTTGAAAAAGCATTTTGTATTTTTTAATTTTTGAAGAGGTAACAGCACTAATATGAAGTCATAGTCTGTTTTTACAATGATAACCTGAGTAGATAATTTATTTGTCTGTGTCTTTTCAGGCAACTGTTCATTTATTAAGATCGCAGGGAATCGAACTGAATGATCATGCAGTACCTCCAGATGCCACAAACCAGTGTCGTTCAGGACGTGTTTCATATCTTCCTGAAAGTGATCCAGAATGGAAAACGTACAGGTGCTCTTCCATAATACATAACAAGACCTAGGAACTCTTAACAGATCATTATTATCAGACACAGATGATAATTGCAAAAGCTATTTCTCCTTAGTAAAATTCATTGTCACCAGATTCTTCATTTTTGTAGGCAGTCATGGGAAATGGGAAAAGGATCTAAAAAAATAGTTTGAAATATTTTTTCTTAGGTTTCCTTTCATTCTGGACTGTGGATTTTATTTAACATTTAACATTTATTTCTCTGAAACTAGAAGCTAGTATTCCAAGCTGAAAAATGATTAAATTATTGTATATTGACATTTAGATCATAAAATTCTGTTTTTAGTTTCCCCAAATCAAAAAGCACTTTGTCTTGCTTTATAGCTCCTATACATATAATGATTTCGTAGTACTGAATGCATATGATGAATTACTTCAGTTTGCAAATCTAGTGTGTTCCATCCAATCAATTGAAATGAATTTGGTAGAGTAGAATATAGCAAGTACTGTTTTTTACTGGTCTGACATGATTATTTCTTATGAAGGAGAAGGGGGAGAGAGATTTCTGAAGATGATGCTTAGACTCCCTGCTGTTCACATTCATAGTAATATTAGCCTTAGAGTGGTCATGTCCTGAGAGAGCAGGATGGCAGAGTTGTGTCCCTAGGTCTGTTCATTAAGTCTGAAAATTAAGTAAAGTTTCTCACACTGTCTGCTTGCAAATGTTCAGTAGAATGGGAAAAATTGTAAACTGATCAGAGCCAAGGGGCAAAGAAGAGAATTCTGTTCCGAAGTTTGCTACTAGCTATTTTTGAGTCTACTTAATAAGATTAAAAACCCATAGGAAAAAAAACCACTTTGGTCTATTGTGTCCTGTACTACTGTTGACATAGTAATACCCGGTGTCAGTTTGTGCTTTTGACTTTACGACTTTGTCATAAACCATGGCCATTCTGTATGATCATTAAAGACTGTATTTTTAGTATTGTTTTTTCTTAGTAATAGTACATTTTGATAACTAAGAAGGAAAGAAAATACAGTTATTGAAAGAAAGTTATTGCATAGACTGTGAAAAAAATTATATTCTATTTAAAATGAATACAGCATTTCAGAGTGCCTGGAAATGTCTTTGAGTGCAAGAACACATGCATCTTTAAGTAAAAAAGACGTCCTTAACTCTCAGATGGCATGCCTCACTTACATCTATATTCAAGTACAGCCTTGACGTGGTTATTTAATGATTTCTGGCACTGATGGGTGGATTCACACGAGCATTTAAAAAACCTGAACACGTGGATGAAACATGAACCATAGACACTGTATTTTAAGCTAATAGCATTTTGAATGTCAGAGACCAATTATTTTATGTTGATACTACTTTTCTGAACCATCTTCTCATCCAAGTAAAACGCAACTCAGTGGATGAGGACTTAATAAATGCAACTGAAAAGTAATTAAATTTTTGTTCTTATTGTTGGTTGAGATGTAGTACTGCCTAATTAACCTTACAATATAATTCCTTCAGTGTTGAAGCTTTGGAATAACAGCTTCTTTATACTAATTTTATAGTCTATGGATCGACAACTTATCTCGGTATGCTATGGAAAACTTCCAACGTGCAGCTGAAATAGGAGAAGAATTGAATGAAGCCTGGATTGTTCACAATGCTGTGGTGTATATCTTAAATTATAACAGACATCTGATTTCTTCAGGAAGACAGAGGGACATTGTTGAGTATCTGCAGACTCTTCTTGGAGCCATCAAGACTGTCGGGCATGACGGGTAAATGTAGATGTTTGGATATGAACATACTCTTTTTTCTGAAACATAAAAAATAACATTGCAAACATTGAAAGTCACTTTGTGCTGTGAGATATTTATTGATGGCTTTCACTGGTAGTGAAAGCCTTGGTATATATAGAGTAGTTCAGGAGGTGAATTGTGAAAATTAAATGTTAATACTTTCTGTTTGTTCTTTGTTACTATACACTGTAAGCTATGCTAACTTTAGACCAATCAATATTACTTTCTCTTCATTGTGGAATAGCAACATGTACGTGCAAAATAGCATTTTGTTAAGTTAGTCTGAAAATTGGGAAAATTCTCTTAGACTCTGAATTTGCACAACAGCTCAAAATGCATTTGCTTGCTGTCAGTTTGCTGAACTTGAATTATATGGTAAATATAGTTCATTGCAAATATTTCTAACCAGCTAATCAGTAAGGTGATTACTACTGGTTCTGAAATAAGAGAAAATAGAAAACAAAATAAATAAAGGGAATGTGCACATTAGTGGTCCATGAAAATGGGAACATAGATTCCACAGTGGTTTAGAGAAATCCTGTTCTGCAGTAAACGCAATGGAAGATTGACTGACCATTGTGGAGTAGATACTTTAATCAAAGTCTGACTACGGGACAAAACTGTAGATATTTTGGCACTTCATTTGGCACCTCATCACTAAGTAGAGTAAGGACCAGGAGCAAAGAAGTCTCTTTTAACAGTACTGGGGAATACAATCTAAATTTCAGTTTCTGCAGGGATGAAGACTGGTAATACCTGCTTATTAATTTTTATACTTACATCAGTATGTACTAGCAATAATCTCTTAGGTTATTAAATTCATGTTTTCTCAAAAAAACCAAAAAATTCCAGCTTGACAGTGGATTGGCATGATAACCATAAAAAATGTGAAGGGCTTGGTTTAGAGTAATTTTTTAGAAAATAGTTACTATTTTCATATATAGCAACCCATCAAAAAAAAGTTGTTTTAAATGTTGGTCTGACATATATAATTTTTTTTTTCTGTTATGAAAGGGAAGCTTCAGTTACACAAAGAGTGAAAAACTTGATGTAAACTGAAAACTGATTCTGGGTTTTGTAGTTTCAATAATTAAACTGCTTTGCCAATGGGCAGATTTTTTTTGGTAATATCCATAATTTTGCTTTTTAAGAAAAAAATAGATTTTCAAGTAATGCTTTCTTCTTGAAATCAATAACTTTATTCCCGCCTTTTATTTTGATCTGATGCAGTATGCACTTCTGATTTTTGTTTTCTTCTACAGAAGTACTGAAATTTTAGTGATGTTATGTAATGCTTTGGCTCGAGGCCTAATTATTTCTTGGATTCCAAAGCCAAAACCTGCTAAGAAGAAAGAAGATACAGCAACAGACAGTAGCAAAAGAACTGCAGCAAAGAAACAGGAAAAAGCAAACATGATCCAGTCTTTTTCAGTAGATCCTAGTGGACTTCCTGACATCAAAGCTGCCTTAGAGGTACAAACACCTGATATTTTGTAGTCCCTTTAGTTTTGCTGTCATGTATTACAATTCCTCTAAATTCAATAGTAGAGATTTTTGAAAAAAAAGCGACTGTCTTTTACAGTTTCTGTCACTACAGCCCTCCCCCCCC
>VXAZ01004959.1:0-13403 GCA_013399875.1 Gymnorhina tibicen | reverse complement strand
CCTACAGCCCCCCCCCCCCCCCAAATGAACACTGGAGCTCCTTACCAACTTGGGGCTGAGGAATGTAACTTCTATTTGCCTTGTGGGTTGACTTAAAGGAGATGTTGTTAGGCTTAGAGATGCATGTGCAATAATTTAAAAATAACTAATGGATAGCGTGTTCCATATAAGAAACTTTCCACATTTCTCCTGTGTTTCACATTCATTTTTTCTCTTCTTGGTGTTTAGATTTGTGAATTTGCCCTAAATGCAATGACTGGAACCATACCTAAGGAAAAAGTGTCTATTGCTGCACAACAACAGATCATTGCTACCTGGGTGAAAGCAATGCAGTTAAATCAGCAGCAGATCAGACATCAGCTTGGGAGTCAGGAGGAGGTATGATTTCCCTGAAATCCTGCATAATGTTGAAACTTTACAAAGAGAAGTTAAATTCATAAATTCATTTAATAATGACTGAAATTATCAAGGTGTATTTTCTTCTGTATATTTGATTAGAATGTAAAAACAAATTTCGGCTGTAGTTCCTTACTTGCATAGAATTCTATGCATATGCATAGAACATAGCACATTTTTCACATTGAGTATAGCAGTGAGTCTACATTTCCTAACACTTCCTTCTGTTGTTAGCTGCCATGGTGATGTTTGTCATATGATGACTATTGAGCAAAATTGATTTTGAATTCACAAATGTAAAATAATAAAATGGTTGCATTAAAAGTGTTAAGAAAAATCAGCTATATGTATGTCAACATTTACTATGGTCACTTTATATATATAGATTATAGACATAGTAAGCTGGAAAGAAATATTTTATTCTTATATTTTTATTTTATAGTATTTTTAAAACTGGAAACCCTCAGTGGCATATGAAATTTTCCTTCATTGTATTGTTGATGTGGGCTTTTGGTGTTGAAAGTGTAGTTGTTTTAGAGTTCACAAAGTTAATAAAAATATGTAAATATGAAAAATCGACCATTTGAAGGACACAGGAGAGAGGAGGAATTGTTTAGAGAGGTTTTCAAACATTATTATTTTTTAATTAATATTATTATGATTATTACGATTATTACCTTGTCATTTCAGTTAATGTCCTCAATACTATTAACTTGCATAAAAAAATTCTCTTAATGTGAATTTTTATTTCTGCTTAGAATAATGATGAAGCACAAAATCCTCTGGCAAGAATTCTTGTTGGTCTGGAAATGTATTCATGTAATGGCTTGGGTCTCATGGATTTCACTGTTCCTAGCTTATCTCAGGTATTTTGGGTTTTTTTATAAGCTCTTGAGTTTTAAGAAATTGCACACTATGAATTTGATTTTGGATTCAATTTTAAATGGAGGTTAAATTATTTTTGAAACTTTCATTGTACCATTATTTTCTTTAACCAAGAGATTAAATACAGGAAGGAGATTTTTGTGACAGAATAATTTTATTTATCCCAAGACGAGGTAGCATTAGAATATAAATATTAGGTTTATGCTTGTGTTGCTCTAACAGATTTTTTCAGTAACCATCAGATGAGCATCCTGGGTTCAGGTGAATTCTGTACAGAACCGTACTTCTAACCTTTCATTTTTCTTCTGGAGAAAACTTAATAGAAGCATAAAGTTGTTTAGGCTGGAAAAGCCCTCCAAGATCAAGGAGCCTAACTGTTCCCCCAGCACAGCCAAGGCCACGCCCCCATGTACTACAGCCACATGACTTTTAAATTCGTCCAGGGATGGGAACTCCACCACTGCCCTGGGCAGCTGTGCCAGGGATGGACAGCCCTTTCAGGGAAGGAATTTTCCCAATATATCGAAGCTAAACCTCCCCTGGTGCAACTTGAGACTGTTTCCTCTTGTCCTGACACTTGTTACCTGGGAGAAGAGACTGACCCCTCCCTGGCTCCAGCCTCATTTCAGGTAGTTATAGGGAGGTTTAGGGTTTGTATCAGAAGCATTCAGCATTTCAACAGAAAATTTCACATTATAGTGAATTTACTTTTGACATTTGCAAGGTAGAACGCAACTACACTTGGATTACTATTTACTGACTGTGTGAATTGAAACAAGCAGGTTGCCAGGACAACCACGAAACTACTGCTGACAACTAGGATTTGGGTCCTTATAAATATATAGGCATCTAATTCTAGTTAGTCTACAGATATATGTCAAATATTATGAATTAACTTTAGCTATCACTTCACTGGCTTAGTTTTGTAGAGCAGTGTTGTAGTATCTTCATTCGGACCAATTCATTAACAATTGCCACTATCCTAAAAAGGTAGAACTTTGACATGTACAAAAGAAATGAAATGAAAACGTTTAGATCCTATAATGAAATGAAATATGAAACTATATATATCTATATATGTGTATATATGTTTAGGTTGGAAAACACCTCTAGGATTATGGAGGCCAAGCTCTCCCAAGCTGCCATATATATAACAGTACGCACAGAAACTATTTTTTACAATTACTGGTTGTTCCAAAACAGTTCTATGTCCCATTCTTACTTTTGACTTGACTAAAACGGGCTCTGAAATTCGGAAGTCCTGTTTCACTGATTTCTGAGAGATGTCTGAGGACATAGAATAAGTCCTGGCAGATACTTCTGGCCAAAAGGCATGCACAATTACAGCTGGATTTGCACACGCTATGGTAATACTTACAACACAGTGAATGAGGCCTTTCTATTGTATATTTTGATTGTACTTGTAGCTCTTTCATTTTCTAGATGGCTTTATCACATACTTGTTCCATGCCCAGGTGGGATGTAAGGAAGATACAGCTGTAAGCATGTAATTGCTGTAGAAAAAAGCACATAAAAACCTGGAATTTAAAGTCTCTTTCTCCTTTTTTTTTCCCCCTTCTAATCCCAGTTAGTGAAATTGGCTTTCGAATGCAGTTGGTCAGAGTCCTTAGTGGAATTGCAGACACTGACACGACTTACTTATTTTGCTTATGTATCACAAGACTATGAAAGAGTGATGACTTGTTCCAAAAGGATCTTGGAATCAGATGAGAATTTTGTCCACAATAGAAATATTAAGAAATATGGCGTGTAAGTACATAGAATTTTGCATGATGTGGTAATGTACTTGAACTAAATTTTGAAGAAAGTAAAGAGGGCAAATGTGTCTGGTCACATAATCAAAAATAAAAGAATCTTTTTTACAAAGAAATTGTGCAGTTAGAGATGTAAAGGAAAGTAAAAGGCAGTGGGAGATCCAGACTGTGGCTCTGGACCCCGTTCACAAAGATAGATTAAGCTTGCTATCCAAGCAAGTCAGCAGCTTGTACATCTGTGTGTTTGGTTGTCTTCCTGGGGAGCACTGCTTTTCTGAAACGATCTCTGGTAACCATAGTATTTCGACACTTCTATAATCTCCAAGCAGAAAAGAGCTGATTCTACTTCTTTTGCTGGTGCAAATTGCTGTCAGTGCTCATCTGGCTCTAACACACCGAAGGGCTACGTAGTTCATGGACTAAGTTGGAGCTGGGGGTGATGAAAGATATGAGCAGCTCCTGTATTCCAGGCTCTGCTGTCAGGTAGTCTTTATAGTCTTTATTGCCACCTATGCATATGGGTGCAATAGAAATGTAACTAATTCATTTAAAAGCCCAGTCCCTTACTTAACTGATATTTTGAAATTTGGATTTAAAAACCCCCAAAATTCATATATATGGATCTATTGGTGAAGTCCTTTATTATAAAAAAGGTGATACCCTTTGAGCCCTCTATGTTTTTAAATAATTTCTTCCAAAAGCAGAATTAAATTTTATCTGAAGAGGAAAGAATCAACTCTATTTAATAGCAGTTTTTTGGAATGTAGGAAGTTTGAAATAAACATGGGAAAGATTTCAGATACAATATATGGTTCATTTCTTTTCCTCTGCAAAATAATTGAACTTAGAAAAACAGTATTCTGTTCCTTGAAACTCGTAGTTGTTTTCTACATGGGTGTAAAAATATGTAAAACCAAGTAAGTTTTAATGTTAAATAGGTAGTTTCAGAACTTCACAGAAATTCAGAGAATACTCGCTGCACATCTAGCAATCTGCAAACTAGGGAAAGTTAAAATGTTTGATTGTGTAGTCATGAATTGTCAATGCTATTTCCAGAGAATGGAAGACAGTCTTTCCATGGTAAAGCACAAGTTGGGGAAAAGGAAGTTAAATACTTAATTTTAACCTGTTAACTTATACTGTGGACAGTGGTGCTCTCTTGTGGACACAAATCATGACTGCATGGCATTTCTCACCGCAGAGTAGGAACAAGCCAGCTGCAATAGCGGCACTTTGTAACTAAGACACTAAAATCTCCTGCAAATTGTATTTATTCTTTTCTTACTAAGCTGCTATTAATCAATGTTATTAACCAATGGTATAAATTTGTTTGTGTATTAATTTTTAACTGATTAACTCTGGGACTGAAATCTACTTTGTTTTCTTCTACATTTAGTAGAATAGGATCCATATCAATTTCTCCAGAGCCCTGTGCATACTTTACCAGACACAAGCATGACAAAAAGTAGCAAAAATTGTCTAATTTTCCCAATTTCCATTTTTAATTGCTTGGTGTGTAAGTTTGACTTTGGACTAATTTTTTTTTGACGTACAATAGTGAAAAATAGGGAGAAAATTACAAATCTATTTTCTTTCCTTGCTAAATATAGGTAATAGTTTCTTAAAACCTGATTTTACATTTATTTTCATTAGAGGTGTGAAAAAGGTATTTCAGTCTACCTTTTCACAAAATCTTCAGTTTTTGAAACGTTTTCTAATTTTAAAAGAAAACTCAGAAGTATTTGTAACTTCCAAAGCAAGGGACACCTACATAGTAGCAACTTGAATACATCATTAATAGGAATTGGTATGGTCTTAGCCTGTAAGACTTAGCACTTGCTGAAGTATTTGCCTTTATGCAGGCTTGGTAACAGGGTGAGACAAGAAATGTTAAGCACTGTGGCCTGTATACAAGGAAAGAGCATAATGGAAAATTTGTCTGGAAGAAAACATCTGCGTGTAGCAGCATTAAAAACCTTTGTTCAGAGTGCCAGGTATGTTTTATGTTGAGAGAAAACTAATATAAAACAGATCTAAAATTCGATTACAGTTTTGGGGATCATCATATTTTCTCCCAAGTCTGATAAAAATCAACATAGTTGAGTTGAAATGTTTAACAAAGGATTTGACAGATTTTTGCACTTTAGTAAATTTATCAACTACTTTCCACATAACTGACCTCGTAGTGTCATAGGATCATCCCATCCTCGGAAGGGATCTAGTTCAGACTCCTGCTTCAAGCAGGGCCAGCCCAGGGCTTTATCCAGTCTGACAATGAAAACCTAAAGGAATGGAGACACTCAGCCTCTGTGAGTAACCTGCTCCGCTGCATGGCTGTACACATGGGGGACATTTCTGAACCTTTCTTATTTTAACTTCTGCCTCTTCTTGCTTGTCCTGCCATTCACTGTGAAGAGCCAGAATGTTGCTTCTCAATAACTTTGTTAGGTTATTGAGAAACTTCACCTTGATAGCTCTCACAAAGCCACCTCTTCAACCAGCCCTCTTCTCAAGGCAAGGGCAGTCCAGTCCCTGGATCATCTTGGTGGCCCTTCACTGGGCTCCTTGTGATCTGTCCATGTCTGGCATGTATTGGGTGGCCTAGAATTGGATGCAGCAGTCTAAATGCGATCTAAAGAGTGCTGTCCAGAGCGTGATCAGATTGCCAGTTTCAAAAACCTGCTTTTTTTAAAACAGTAACACTACTCAGCTGGTGATTACGTTACACCAATCCAGAATTTTTCACTAAAATGCCAAGCTTTTCCTCACTCAGATGAGTACTGTGTTGTATCACAATCTGGAGGATTATTAAATTTTATTCATTCAAAGTATCATTTGCATGAAACATGCTCAAAGCAATTTGAATGCAGCTAGAGGCATTTGGGGCATATTCTTGTGTTACAGTCGTATTGTACTAAGTAAAATCCATAGTATGGTAATAATTACTGTGTTCTATTTTAAAATGTTTTTTAGAATGAGAAATTAACATAATAGGAAGCCAGAAAAAGTATATTATTCCAATGAGAACATCTTGAGAAGGTTTCTGCTATTTTTTAAATGAATGCTCTTGAGCTAAGATTATGCAGAAATACAGTAAAATCATTAACATGCTACTTATTTATTCCTAGTTCTGCTGAGTGTGTGAAGTTGTTTGGTCTATAAAAATGGAAAACCGCTTTTCTATGAAGCTCTTATGCTAAGTCTTCATTGCTGAGGTTACATATGGTGATTCATAGATCAGCTAAACCCAAAAGTTCATAGAAGTAAAATTCCTCATTAAAGCTAAAGTGTGGTTGTTTTTCCTTATTAAGTTCTTCTTCCCTTTCTTCAGGTATGCAGGTGAAGCTGGAAATTATTCCCTTGTAATGTTTGCAGCTAGGCACTTTTGGAACGCATGTTTACCTTTGTTAGGCTCACCACATGACAGAGAACAGCTTGAAGAACCTACCGAAATAATTCTTAAGAATATAATTAAAGCAGGGTCTAAAAACAAACAGGTAAGAATTTCTAACAGGTACTGCTTGTTCTTAGTGATTGGTGCTGATGGTAAAGAAACTTCAATATACCTTTCCTAAGAGGCAAAAGTGACTTATTTGTCATAAACACACTTACGGTTTCTTACATGCAATCACATACTCTTTTATTCCATTTGGTGATTCTTGTGGTTTTAGGCAGTTGTCAAACTCACAACAGTTTTCTGCAAAGTAATTTGCTGTCTGATTTTTACTGTAGTGTTTCACTTCATTACAAAAAACAATGTTTAGAAAATATTCAAAATGCAGAAAAAAAGCCACCTCTGGCAAGTATGATAATACATCTGGAGAATATGATAATAGATCCTAAAACACTAACTCAGAAAAAAAAAAGTAAGTTAAGGCTTCTCTTACCTGCTGTCCGTGGGTTCAAACAGGACGGGGAACCAGGACAGACGCTCCAGGAGCTTTTTTATTATTTTATCAGTCTCACATACAGAGTTGAGACACAGGAGATGATACAAGCTCGCGTTGTCGAAGGCATTCCGGAGATTTCTGGAATACAGAGCATTCTTAAAAGCTTTTCAGCCAATAGCGTACTTTTAAAAGTTACAGACAACTGTCTTAACCAATCCTCATTAGCGCACATACACCTGTTATATGCAATACTTGCTTGTTTGTACCTTATATAACAATGCACAGTATTCCATTATTAAGCTTAACTTTATCTATCTTGTTAAACATATTTTTGCAACTCTAAAAGCTCTCAGCCAAACCTAGAAACTCTAACCATTGTTTTAACGTCCTTGCTTAATGTATAATTGTATCTTGAAGTTTTTCACAGTCAAAACTAATCCTAAACTCTTCCGCGTTATTTCTGAAACCTGCTTTTATTTCTCACCCCTAAAAATCTTTCTACCTTTTCTTGTGTTTCCCACGACTTGCAGACTTAAATTTCTTCTGCCTGCGAAAGGAAAGTTTTACTCTGTTTATCTTCAGGTTTTTAACAGACTGTTTAGGACTTCGGTAGTAGGAAGGAGTTAAAATTTAGACTGTGCTAGGAGTTTGTGATAAAATTAAATACTTGTTGATTATGAACAGCACGTGTAATCCAAAGAAGTCATGGCCTTGAAACAGTAAGCAGGTGATGTGTGTCATATAACACATCTCACCATGTGGAATTTCTTCTGCACACTGAAAACTTCCATGCACATTTCCAACTTTTCTTACTTCAAAACTCCATGGAGCTGATCAATTTCTCTTTCTAGATTTGATTTACATGTCAATGAAGCTACTGTGAATTTTCCTGTACATTTCCACGGCACAATTTCAATGAGCACTTGAAGGGATTGTTGATTGTTTGCATCCAAGCTTAGTGGTACAAATATGAGTCTGGATCTCAGATCATCAAGCAGGATAGTACAAGTATAGAAAGCTTTATTTTGATGTCTCATCAAGCCATGTATAAATCACAAATAATCAGAGATGGTGACTGGTCTGCTTATTCTGGGTGTGTAGGAAGTGATGAACACAATGTGTACTTGGAAGCACAGTGATAATTGTAAGTTCAATGGAACTTTGACAGTGTTTAGATACATAACAGTAACTGCCCATAGACACAGTCCTAAAGTTTGTTATTTGTAGAGATATATTTAAAACCAATAAAAAGGAATACTTCATTATGTGGATATGGTTGTCTCCACTACAGCATAATTTCAGAGTGAATCCTTAATAAGTGGTATTAAAAAGCAAGACTTTAATGTAGATAATGAAAATTTACAGTTAGAGGTAGCATAAGTTTTTTTATGTCTGAAAATGTTAGTAATTCTTATGAGTTAGAAGTGAGTGACTTCTGGTAGTAGCTAGAAAAAAACTTTCCTGTTAACAGAGTGCTCTATATTTGAGTATTTCTGGAGTTACTGAGTTTTTAAAATAGATATACACTGTAGTAACCATTGTAAGAAGCAGGAACTGGTCTCCAGCAATCCTTGACCAGGATAACTAAGCAATTTTTAAATGCAGTCAGATCTGGAGAAGCATACAACAGCAGATGTTCAGATTTTCATCTACCAGTACTCCCAAATCCTTCACCGCAGGACTGCTCTCATTTCATGCCCCAGGCTGCACTGATACTGGGGTTTGCCCTGATGCAGGTGGAGGACCTTGCACTTGATCTTGTTGAACTTCTCCAGGTTGCTTTGGGCCCACTCCTTAAGCCTGTCAAGGTCCCTCTAGGTGACATCTCTTCCCTCTCGTCAGTCAACCGCACCACTCACCTTGGTGTCATCAGCAGATTTGCTGGGAGTGCATTCAATCCCCTTGACTATGTCATCAATGAAGATACTGAACAATATTGGTTCCAGTATCCCTGGTATTGGTATCCCTTGAGGTATACCACTTTTTACTGGTTTCCACTGGATCTTGACCCATTTGGACATTGAGCCAGTGACTGTAACTCTTACCCATCTAACAGTCCATGCATCTTCCTTATCCACCTAACAGTCCATCCATCAAACTTCTATGTGCCCAATACAGTAGCAACAAAATTACGGGCCACCATATCAAGGCTATGGATACACCATATCCAAAGACCTCACAAACCGCCACCACGTGTACCCAGCCGTGACCACCGCCGCCGCTGTGTTTCCTGTGCTGCCCGCTGCACCGACCTGCTGTAGCGCGAGCCCGCGGCACCCAACTTGCAGCCGCAGCCGCTGTGCCCCGACCCTGAGAGCCTGCAGCTGCTCCAGGAGCGCGCCCGTAGCCACAGCAGCCGGTTCTCTGCTGATGGAAGGAGCACGCAGCCTGCCGCTGTTCGGAAATTGTGCCCGGCCCGCCACGGCAGCTACGCAGACGCACCGTGCTTTGCAGCACGCACGCTCCGTCTACTGAGCCGATGCCGACAAAGCACCCGGGGTTCCTCTAGTTACGCTGTCCCTGTCTTCTATTTTTTTCTGCTTTTCTCTGTTTCCCCTCTCTACTCTCTTTTCTATCCCCCTTCGGTAAGAACACTTAACCTTTTCTATCAATAAACAGTTCTCAGATATAATATTGCCACTTTTGCGCTTTATTTTTGTCTGAGAAATCTACCAAAAAGAATCCTTCCCGAATCCCCCTTTTACAGTGGAACAGGACACATATATGGATCCATTTGAGAAACAAAATAGTGAATTTATCTTTGAAGACTCAAAACTGTGCTGTAGAGGAGAGGGAAACAGTTGGCAAGTCTCTGACGTTTGGGTGAGAATTGCGATAGTCCAGTTTTCAGATGAAGAGTGGAGCCTGCTTTAGGCAGGGATGTAGGCAGAGAGACCTGTAGGGTCTCTGCTAACCTCAGCTACTCTGTGACTCTCTGAGAGTACTTCAGGATTTCATGTTACTTAATGAGTGTAAGAGATTGAATATTACTAAGTGTGGCTATTTTTGTATTGGGTTGGTATTATAGAACTCACTGGAGAAATTCCTGTGGCTTTCATCTGATCTAGCAGCTTTTTAAGTTGCAGGCTACTATTCATATTAATGATATGGGTTGGGTCACAGATGAAACAGAAGTTCAATAATACTCAAAGAGATACGTTAGCTCAAAGATGAAGGGCTTTTTTTTTCTCTTTCTCTCTTTTTTTTTGTTTTTTGTCCTTTTTTTAGGAAAAGAAAGATACATGTCCTTTGCATCAGTGGATTACAAAGGATTTTCAAAATACTGGGTTATCAGTTGGATACTTTCTCGCAGGCATGTTCTTCCCTCTGTTGATCTGGTAATAAAAGAAACCCCAGTATTTTGTAATCATTATTCTAGTTCTGCAGTATGTTAATAAATCATTTGAATATACTTCAAAGGTTCTGAGGAAGATCTGACATTGAGAACCTCCTTATATGGTCTATTATTCCACATCTATGCTGATAAAGACGACTGGGAGACAGCACTAAAACTCCTGGATGAAGCTATTCAAGTTTTGCCTCAGACAACACACAAACTGTAAGTTGGTGGACTTATTTTTACTAAAGTAAGCATTTTGGTCCTTGAGAAGTGTAAAACTCTTGAGTATATTTTTATATTGCATTGAGGAAGTATTATGATTACTTTTTAACAAGCTGTCCTTACAACACAAAACACTGTTGTGTCTTTTCCATGAAAAAGACATACATAGGCAGTGCTTCCTATCATTAATCTGTTAATAATATTCGTAAATATTTAACTTGTATACGAGTAGTATCTTACTTCCCAAGCAAATAGATGCATGAAATGTGGCTATACAGCAGAAACTTTAGTTTTCCTAACTGCAAACCCATCTTCATTAAATGGAAACTAAATTATCTAGGGTGTTGTTCACATAATCTTATCCGAGTTGAAGGTTTTATGCCCTTTTATACCAGTTTATAAGCATTGCATCTTTGTACTATAGTGGTATGAACTAGTATATGCGTCTGACAAAGTTACTTTACAGGTATAGATGCAAGTAATTTGTTTGATCTTTTTCTAGCCTGATTTTCAAACTTATGGCTACAGTGAGGGCAGGATCAGGATGCAATTTTCAGATGGCCATTCAGAAAATCAGTCATGAAAGTGAAGATTATTTGTCACATATGTGGCGTCACTTGGTAACAGTTTCCAGAAGTATTGTTGGACAGCTAAGCTGTTTTCAAAATGCGATCATTGCTTTACAGGTTTGTCATTTCTTACTATTTGTTGCCATGCTGATAGAATGATGTTTCTCAAGTGATTCATAGGACTGCAAGTTCCTGCATGGGTAGGGAGGCCATATACTTGACCATTATGTTTATAACTTTGAGATTACTCTTCAGTAGGAAAACTGTATGGTTGAATCTTTATATCCAGTAAAATTTTAGTTCAGTCCAGCCAAAGAAAAAGTTTAAGAGTAGCAAGCGGTTTTAATAAAATGAAGATTTAACTGGTGATGGAGTTTTCTGTTACATTCCGTTTATCATAATTCTGATTATGTGATGCCAATAAAACTACTCAATGTCAAATTGTTATTTTTTGCTTCTGTTAAGAATACATGAAACTTTAGAATATAATTTTGATGGTTTACATAAACTAATACAAATTAACTCCTCCTTTATTACTTTCATAGAAACGAGAAGATGAATGGCAGAGAGTTGATTACCTGATGGAATTTGCTGAATGCTTATATTGTAATCAGTTTCCCCTCACTGATGCTATTAAACCTCTGGAGTGGGCAGTAGATCTCCTGCTACATATGAAATTCCCTAAGCAGTCCTCGCAAGAGGAAGGTATGTAATAGGTGTATCTCCTTCAGAGGAATTTCTCAGCAGGAAACACAAGAGAGATTTGAAATTTATAGCTTAGTTACCAAAAAGAATGGTACAAGCTTGCCTGTATTTTCTCGTGCATTTACTGTCATTTATTCAATGCGACTTCAGTTTATCTGTGAATTCTCTGTTATGCTATGGAGACCTACCCTCAGTCTTTTGGTATAGTAAGATACTGCTCCCCTCTGACACAGGATTCCTAAGCTATGAGATGCTACCAGAAAGCAGTGCTGGACAGTTTGTTTCAAGTGAGTTCTCATGGAGGGACAGATGAAACTGAAAGAAATAAGTTTCTGTGCCAAGATTTGGGTACCTAAGTCCATTGCCCTTTCCTTGGCTTTATCTTAGCATTAATTTTTCAAAAATTACTTTCAAAGGGATGTATGCTTTCAACTACTTCTGTAACTGTAAAAACTCTTTGGTCCTTTTACACAAATATCCACTTGTACTGGTATGACCTCAGTGACCTGTTCTGATAGGATACCCTAATATTCATTTGGAAAAAAGGTATCTGATTTCCAGAACCATACTGTACTGTGTGGCATTAATGAGCATCTGCTCTGCAGTCCTTTTTTGTGTGGATAGACAACATGGATCAGACAAGTACTTCTGGTGTTTTCAGTGAGAAAGATAAATGTTCAGTGTCTCTACTATCACACAATTGATTAGTAACAGTAGCAATATTCTGTTCATACTTTTCTGTTAGTGGTTTTGTCAGGGTTGTTTTACAGTCCTATGGTGACTTAAGTTTTGTATTAGTTCTGTAATGATCCTGCCACCCAGTTTCACCTGGTTGCTTATGATTACTGTCCTTCTTACACCACTTAAGTTTCAAGAAAATTTTTGCAAAGCTCTCAGTGGAAACTCAAATAATATAATAAGGAAAATTAGATTCAAATATAAAATAGCCCAGGTTTGAGGGAACCTCAAAAGATCATCTCATCCAGCCTTTTGTGGATTTCATTTCTCTGTGGGGCTTACATCATTTTTTACACAGAACTGTTACATTATTGATTAAAAAGATGGTACAAGTAGCATTGCATCATTTTAACAAGAACATCTTTAGTAGACAGATTTCAATTTTTCTTTTTTTCCCCTAAATATTTTCATTTTCAATTCAGAAATTTTAACTTTTAAATACATTTTTACAATGCTGTCACTGTAAGCATGTGTTCACTTATTTTTTTTAACAGAAAAAAATGCTATACCAAAATTGTTGTCTACAGAAAATGCTAAGATGGACAATGGAGCAAATGGTACCATGCCCCAAATTATTTTGGAAGATTTGAGTAATATTAAACAATTGGAAGCTTTGTTTAGAGCACAGACATTAATGGCTTTATTTTCTGGTCATAGTTCTTCTTTTCATCAGCAGCACTGTTTGATGGCATATGCCTGTATCGTCCGTATCTGGCAGGTGAGATCATATGAGATTATATATTGTGTTATTATAATGTGGCCAGTATATTTCACATTTTCCTGTGTAATTACGGTACCAGCTATTCATTCGCTGTTTAACTTCGTCCTTCGAGTCTTCTGGTTTACGGTGCAGTTAGTATATTTTCTCAGATTTAAGGATTAA
>VXAZ01004958.1:300-86566 GCA_013399875.1 Gymnorhina tibicen | reverse complement strand
ATTGGTAATGTCTACATACATATTAAAGATATTTAGCATGTTATATCATCTAACCTGAACCCAAGCCATCTAACTGCCTTATCAAAGTGCTAAATTCATATGAGAAAATCTATTAAAACAATAATCAGTGATTATTTTTTTAAATTTTTTTCACCTAACAAATAAAGAAAAGGACTATAAAAATCACTGGTGAATTTTTGTGTGTAGAAAGCTCATAATTTTGTGTTTTCTTGTAGAAATTTTTAAAGTTTCATATAATTTTATTAAAAACAGAGGGATTTGTGTGCTAATTATGAAACATTCTGTCTTGTTACTGAATAAGATGCACTTTTTTTTTTTTTTTTTTTAAAGCACTGAATAGCCTTAGCATTGAATCTTAGAAGTCTAGCAGAGACAATCATTTTGCAAAGGTTCCATGCTTGACCTCTGGGAAAAAAAAAAACAATCAAAAGAAGGACAGCTTGGAGAGATTCACAGATTCTTGCTACAAAGCACAGTTTGAAGAAATAGTATGTCATTTACTGCATTCTTGGAAGGTAGCACCAGAATATTCCTGGTTTGCAGACAACCCCTCGATTGTGATCAGTATCAAAACTTTTGGAAGGCTAGAAATATACTGAAATAACTGAAATTTCAAGCAAGCTCTTCAAGTCTGGAGATTTTATCATGACACTGATTTTAAAACAGAAGATCCCATTTGTTTCGAAAAGGACTTACACTTAAAAATCAAGCATGCAGTAGGGGTTTCAGATGCCATTTTATATTACATCCTGATTTTTAACGGAAGAAGCTAAACATCAATGCACAATTATTTACTCAAATTGTTCAGTCAGGTATATCCACATTATTTTTGCATTTGCTTTCTGAGAATACTCAAGGGATCTATTTTTCTGAACATGAATTCCTTTGGGAAATTCCAGAATCATGTGTATAGCTGTTCACGAGAATTAAATTCAAGCATTCTCCAGAGCATCCATGCAAGAAAACTTTATTCATTTCTTGCTTTCAAAAAAATAAAAATATAATGTTCTAGCTCTCAAAAATTAAAAAATTCCTCTCTTTTCTAATATACAGTATTAATAAATCACATCTGACAATTCTGAACATAGTAGTATGTATTATGTGCTGTAGTGAAGTGTGGCGCACCCAAGAATTCAGCACACCTGTAGGTCAAAAGCAATGAGTAGATCTGTGCAGAAAATGATCCAAGTTCCCATCCCACATTTCAGGTTAAAATTTAGTAAACAAAATGTTTTTCTTTGCCAGGGAAGTTCTTTCAAATGCTATATGACTCTGCTGAAGAAAATATAAGACATTAGGGGTTTGGTTTGTCTGGAGTTTTTTTTGTTGGAATTCCCTTACTGGTAGGGTTCCTTAATCAGTTACTAGGCCTTAATTCTAGAGGGATAAGTATAAATATCAAAGATAAATGCTTTTCTATTATACAAAAAGCGTTGTCTATGTCCTGTTAGAATCCTGAGGGCAGTGTTTCTGAAGTGCTGAAGGGCAGTAGTTCTCATAAAGTTGTAAATGATGTTAAGACATCAAAGTGTTCCCCTCTGACAGGTGTTATGTGATTGCAGCATTGTAGGTGTCTTTGTTTTCTTTTCATTGCACATTTTCACAGCTGCTTTACTCCATAAACTTTGAAATATTTATTTTGGTGTGGTACCTTTTTCTTTGATTTACAAGAGCAGATGATAATGAGCTTCAGAAAAAAAAAATTGTGTCATTAATACTTATGTCTATATTCATGTTTGTTTGTTGTCTCGAATACAGGTGAATCTGGTGTTGAAGAGTGGGCCCAGTGGAGTACGTGTTCAGTTACTTGTGGTCAAGGGTCGCAGGTGCGAACCAGAACTTGTGTATCACCTTACGGGACACACTGCAGCGGCCCTTTAAGAGAATCAAGGGTTTGCAATAACACTGCCCTCTGTCCAGGTAGTGTTAGCAGCCAATAAATAAAATTGTGGATGTTTTTGAACTGTATAATGATAAGAATTTGAAACTATTTTATTATTATTATTATTATTATTATTATTATTATTATTATTATTATTAACATCGATTTCATAGGGACATTTCAGTTAAAGCAGAGAATTGTAATTCTATTCACCTGTGAATTTTTTTCATGTAGGTTATTATTTTTATTTTCAGAACAGTCAAGATATGGAACAAGAGCACCTTTTTTTCTGACAGTTTCATATTTTTTCAAAAAGTCTATATTCTCTCATTTTCACTCAGAAAAGAGAAGGTAGCATGAGTACAAAGACAAACTAGGGAAGAAATCCAGATCATGAATACATTAAGGAGCAGAGACTAATTAACAGGGTGGGTTAACATATATTATTTGACACTGCAATTGTTTTGCCATTTAGAATACTCTCCTCTAGGCAATGGGCCAGACAATGTTCTATGCAGTTATGTCTTCATGGACTTCCCTTTACATTGTTCTGGCAAGAAAGGGCCACAGCTACCTATCAAAGGAAAAAAGATCAGACAAAGGTAACTCTCTTACATCTGACACACGGTAAAGGTCATCAGTATCTTGCATCACAGTTTTCCTACTCCTTTTGTCTGAGAGTTATGGACATCGTTGGAGTTCAGCAGTAGTTATACACTAAGGAGAAGAGACAGGCATATTCAAGTGAGTTGCTGAAAGGGCACATCTTTCTTTAGACTCTACCTGTGGATCTGATTAATCTATGATGGAAAGCAAGAGGGAAGGCATATGCCCCGTGACTACATTAATTTTCCTCTGCTGTGAGAGAAACGCAAAAAAAAAAGACTGTATACCATCCTTCAGATGTACAAAGTCCTCAGGTCTCTGTAACATTTGATCCCAAGAGGGTGGATCTTCAGCTTCTGCGGAAGCTCAATACATTTCTGAAATAAACTAAATTGTCATACACAGAGAACTCTTGGACCTAAATGAGCAGTAATATGTAGAATCAAACTCTCATGCTGTTACTGTGTGTTGAAAAAGCCAGTGGGAAGTGCATATGTGATCCCATCAGAGTTTGTGTATCAGCATTTATAAGCATTTAGGGAGCATCTGTAATGGAAAGCAACTCACATGATTGTCTCTAGATAAAGCATGACAGTGACAAGAATTGCTCTCAACACCTAAGGCTTTTCTGTTGTGCTTTAGGTGAGCGATTCACATGAAATTTCCTAATATTTTAGAGTAGAAATGCCTAGTTAGAGCTGAATTTTAATACTTTAGAAGTGTTAAAACTTTAACACCTGGAAGTGTTTCCATACAAAAATGGCAGGGATTTCTAAAACAGTTAGAGTAGCTTAGATTGTGCCAGAGGTCGGAAATACTGCAAGAGAACTTTCAAGTACAAAAATAAGAAGTGAAAGAGGAGAAATATAAAAGAAATGAACAAACGTTGCAAACAATCAAAGATAGATTTAAATATTCATTTGAAACTATGTGGAGAATGAACATGAAAACACAGTCCATCTCTCACAATGAGTTCTGCCTGATTTCTTGCTAATTAGTATTAACTAAGAAGAAGAAAAGGGATTAAATAACCTAATTTTCAGAATTTTATCTTCATTCTCTCCAGGAAAGGATACAAGGTTTTCATACCAAAACAAAGCAAAACAAAACAAAAAAATCCAGGTAATGTGAAAGCCAAGGTAATTAATTTGCTGTCAAATTTAAACTGGAAAAAAGTTAATTCTTAGATATGATACTGTCACACAAAATTTAAACAATGCTCACCCAAAAAGACTGTTCCATATTTCTCAGGTCACAAAGGAGCAGTTTCCTTATATCCTCACACTTCAGGATACATCGTCTGTTTCCAGGTACCCAGTATGAGCAAAGGCTACCAATTCTTAGTATCTACACTGCCAAGATATTTTCTTTTTAAGCTCACCACAGCTGATTCTGATAATTTCTATGTATCTTGAGTTACCTTTCCTAAATAATTAGTCTTCTGGGCTTAATCTTGCATGTTGTTCCAGACAGTTACAATAACCTTATTAATTTATGTTGTTCTCTAACTACAGTATCACTACTGCGTAGCAGTGTGCAAGATTAGCAGTTTAGAAATGTGCTATTCCTAGGCACAGCTCCATTAATTTTCCAAACATCCCTTTAATTATTAGCCCAAATATCCTCTGTCCTCATTCTATTATGTATCCTGAGTCAGAGAGTTGCACGGTTCAGGATTATACCTGGTCCATGCATAAAAAAATACATAGTCTGTACACTAGTGTACTTAAAACAGACATTTGACAAAATGATTAATAAAAGGGTGGGGGACATTGTGAGAGCTGGAATGTTTCCTAATCAAAAAGCTGCCCCTTCAACATCAAAAAATATGCAGAATGGCCTACTGTACTATACTTCATGCATCTATCCATAGGCTTCGAAGTAATTTGTTAAACTTGCAAATACTAATGCAAAGCTTTCAAACTATTTTTTCTATTGCCTTTATAGATTCTTTATATACACTTTACATATTATATATACTCTCCAAGATACTCACTGGAATGTTAGGGAACATATTTCTCTGTGATCTCAGTGTCCTGGAAAATTTTGAAAACGGGATTCACCAGCTTCATATATATGTATGTATTGGACTAGAACTTTAAATTTCAGAATAGTATTACTGATAGTTCAAGAAAAATAATGAAGAAACCACTATTTACATAATTTTTGGGTTATATATATTAATTTCTGACCAATACTATTCTAGAGAAGTGCAGCATAGTAGACAACAAAACATAGCTCAGGTAATTTTTGTTGTCACTGGTTCTTTTGTGAGTGGGGATACCTCAGGATCCACTACTGCAGTGCTACTGATTCTTTTCAGTTTAGTGAATAATTTCTAACACAACTAAAACTTAAGGAGAGAGAACATGGGATTTCCATGTCTGCAGATTATCTCAGCTTCTATTTCTCCTTCTCTATTGCCTTCAACACCTTTTACCACAAAACTTAGCTGAAACTTAGCATTCTCAGGCATATGGGTAAAGCAAGACAGGACAGAAGCAGGAATACACTAAGCCATTTCAAACATTTGTATGCCCAAATGCTATATACTTTGGCTGGTGTTATATGCTAGGGTAATTATACTTACCTCCTTTTTTTCTCTCCCTTATCCTATTGCGACAGGGCCTGCCAAAAAGCTTGTCTGTATCTTTCTTAGAGGCCCCCTTTAAGTAGTGGAAGACCACAATAAGGTCTCCACGGAGACCTCTTTTCCAGGCTGAACAACCCAAACTCTTCTATCCTGTCTTCATAGGAGAGATGTTCCATCCCTCTGATCATCTCTGTTGCAGTGCTATGGACCAGCTCCAATAGGTTCATGCTTTTCTATGCTGAGGATCCCAGAGTTGGATGCAACATTGCAGGTGGGGTCTCACCAGAGTGGAGCAGAGGAGCGGAATTCCTTCCCTTGCCCTGCTGGCCATGCTGCTTTTGATGCAGCCCAAGATGTGTTTGGCTTTCCGGGCTGCAAATGCACAGTGCTGGCTCAGGTCCAACATCTCATTCACGAGCACCCTGAAGTCCTTTTTTGCAGGGCTGCTCTCAATGCCTTTATCTCCCATCCTGTGTTGAAACCAGGTTGCCCCTAAGCCATGTACAGGACCTTGTTGAACCTAATAGCATTCACATGGGCCTGCTTCTCAAGCCTGTCCAGATCTCTCTGGATGGAATCCTGTCCCTCAGGTTTGTCAGCCATGCCACTCAGCTCGGTGTTGTCTGCAAACTCTCTGGGGATGCGCTCAATCCCACTATGTCATTGATGAAGATATTAAACAGTACTGGGCCTACACCACGTATGATGAAATGTCAATGGCCATAATGGTTTTTTAATATCTGTTAAATTTAAAGCTGAACAAATCAAAAGCATTTAAACCCCAGTAAAAATCTCACAAAATATGTTTGTAGGATGAAGGCCAGCGTGGCCTAACGCCTCCTCCCACTTCACAGCAGTTGCATGTTGTGAACACTGTGGGTGTTCACTTCAACATGATTAGGTTCACAGAGTGGCAGAGAGATGGGAAAGATGCTCTGCAGTAATCCAAACTTCTTGTGCTAGCAATGTTTTTGACAGAGAAGCTGGCAATAATCTGAATATTTTTGTCCCAAATAATGAATCTTGCATCTGAAACTGTGTTATAGAAAACAGTAACTCCTCTGCGGGCCAGCTCTCCATCTGGTGTAATTTGGCATAGCTCATCTGGCTATAATTCATCAGATGCTCTAGGGGATTTTTTTGCATTTAGAAAATAGTATTAAAGAAAGAAGATGTAAATAAAATATCAGAAAGAAAAACTAGGGGTAAGAAACTTAAAATTAAGATGTTCTTTTAAAAATAATCTGGATAATATTGGGCACTTCTGTAATGTATTGAACAGATTAATTCTTCTTGATAATTGTTTTGCTGGCATTGGGTTTTTTTTAGTGTTATGCCTATTCCATCCTTGACTTTATTATTGATCTACTAGTTTCAGATATAAAAGTCTATAAATGCAAGAAGGTGCTCTGAAACTTTTACTTAATGAGCTAAAATTTTTCATGGAAGATAATTTTTGGCACAGCTTAATTTAAACCACAAACAGATAGAGGCAGCTTCGAGTGCACCCAAAATTAAACATTTTGTTTTGGCTTATGTTTAGTTCCAAAATCACAAAAGAATTGTTCTGTGTTGCTGCTAACATGCAGTCAACTCTTGCCAGGAGAAATATACATCCTTTTGCTTAAAGACAGTACCTTTAAAGAGCCGCTCAGCACATCTTTTTTTAATTTTCAAATAAAGACAATTAACTTAGAACATTTTGTCAGCATAGAATCAAAATTCCAAATTAAGCAATAGACTTGAACTTATATGTGCCCTGAAAAACCCCACCCTGTGTCTACATAGAGCCAAGAAATTCCCAATTTTTTTTTTTCTAGAGAATAATCTTTTTTAGAATTTGGGTTAGTTTTGTTTAGCTAAGTTTTATATTTTTTAAAATTCTTTTTGCATCTGAACATTTTAATCAACCGTTGTGGTATCAGGAGATGAAATGTCATTGTTATTACTGGTTATTTTTTGGAATCTGAACTGACAGTTTTCTCCTTAATTTTGCTCACATGATAAAAATTGGGAATCTTAATGTGTCTGGATTCGTAATCTAATACTTTGCCAATGAGAAAGAAAATTTCTTTGGATTATATAGCTGAATCAATATAGTTGTAGAAGAATAGTACTTTCTGAGAACAGATGAAATGAAAAGAGTTATGTGCAGGTATAGTCATAAATTTACTATTTTTAGAAGTGCTAGACTTTCTGGTTTTAACAAAAATATCACAATTAATCAAGGTTTCTAAACAAACTATACTTAAATCTGTCACTTTAACATTAATTTGGACTGTTCCTAAGGGTTATGTTTTTAATGTAATGCAGATGGATGTGATATTTAGAGTAAGATAATATGGATGAAGGATGTGGTCTTTTTGACCACTTTTACATGACCAAATGAAAACCTTTCATCAATTGAGGTGTTGTCCAGTGGGTTAAAATCTTCCCTGAATAAAGCCTGACATTTTCTGTCAGATATAATTTCTCTGAAGTTAGCTAACAAACTTTTTATCTCAACATAGTATCTGAAATGACAATTTTTCTTACTTTTAATGAAAGGCAATAGAACTTACCTACTTGCAGAATTCCCCTTGATCTTACCGATGAATTTGTAATAATATGCCAGGGAGCTGAATGTCCTTCCACAGTCTTGCAACTGAATTTCACCTCAGGAAACGTTATTCTGATCCCTGCAAGAAAAGGGTTGTATTTGTAGAAACTGGGCAGGTGATATGTGCCTTCAGGGCAAAGGAAACCTATATATGAAAAGTTCTTTCACAGTGATGAAAAAAAGTGAGGACAACACAGAAAATCTATTTCTTCTGTAATGTTGTGAATCATTACCAATGATACACTTAGATGTTATACACAGTTTGCCCCTCCAGACACCTTTCAAACAGATAGGGCTTCAGAAACAGAGTTATATGATACTGACTGAGATGTTCGGTCTGGATTTTTCTTAAATGCTTCACATTACTACAATGCTTATCACTACATTCCTGTTCTCACACTGCCTAATTTGAACTGGTGCAACTGTTCTTACTTAAGCAGAAGAAAAATAAGTTTGCTTTGCAGTATTATTCAGTTTATATAGAACGGTTTTACCAATGTATGTGTGGAATCATCTTACCAGTACATGCTTAACTATAATATGTTAGAGAACTTTCTGGAAATTTCACTGCATTTTTTCTGTAAAGGGATTGCATATGGTATGTAAACTCACATGGGTATTGTATATCAGTTTCTCCTATAGTACAAAATGCTTAAAGTAGAGAAAGATTCATCTTCTATGATTCTTTATATTAATATTACTAAATACTTGTATATAAAAATACTGGTATAAGTTTTAATTTATTGTGAACTCTGAAGGTATTTGTGGTTTGTTGAATGAACGTTTTTCTAAGAGCAAAGCATGCATTACTGTGTCTGTTAAATCAATGAATAGGTTCATGTAAGGAAATGGTACATATCTCTTTTACTTATGTGGTCTTGGAATTTTTGAGGAAGATAATCAAGCACATCTGCTGCCATATTTCCACCAGAAATTAAACAATTGAAAAAACTTTAAGATTACTGCCCCAATTTGTGATATTGACACAGTAATAAATTATCGCATTTATTCCTATAATTTCAAAAGAAAGCTTAATTTTGATTGCTTCTATATTTTAGAGTTGCCTTGATACAGAAAGTATATGCCTGATTTTCACAAAAACTAGCCTCCTGAAAATCAGGGCTATTAAACATGTTAAGTCAGGCACCAAAGATGTCATAACTAACTTCTGAAAAGGGAAGTCATCTTGCTTAAAACAGTCAAAGAACAGAAACTGTGGTAGTGAGATTAGTTTAAAGATTAGAGAAAATATTTCAAAGTATATTTTTAAATATACTTTAGAGAAAATATGATTAAATTGAACTTAACTAAGTTTTTAAAAGTATTTGTTTTCCTATGATAAAGCTTACCTATGTACTGATTTCCTTGAAGGTGAAATTAAATTCCTTAAATTCCTATTTAAAACATTGATCTTGTTTATCTTGAAATCCTTTTGTTACTTGTGTGTCTGTTTCTGGTTAAAATCTGTATGGTTTGTTGCAGTACATGGCGTTTGGGAGGAATGGTCACCTTGGAGTTTGTGTTCATTCACATGTGGTCGAGGCCAAAGAACTAGGACAAGGTCATGTATACCTCCCCAGTATGGGGGAAGATCATGTGATGGACCTGAAACACAACACAAACCTTGCAATATTGCACTCTGCCCTGGTGAGCTCATACAGCAACTCTCTGCTTTGTTACAGTGCGTTTAATGTGGGTTGTTTGTGATTTCTTGTATAGCCCTTTGCACATAGGAAAAACCAAAACATTATCCAAAGTGACTACATTGGGTAATACTGGTCATAAGTGTGACTGTAGTGTTTAAAGTATATAGTCAGAATGGTAACTGTTCAAGACATAAGAAAACAATTTTTATTTTCTTCGAGGTACTCTTTTTGTAGGGCACAGTATGTTGTGTAGGAAATCTTGATTCAGGATGGGTCTTAGAAAACCAAAAGGCAAACAACTTTTAACTTTCTGAGTGTGGCTTAAAGAGAGACTTTCAGAGGTCACATAGTTTGTGTCCACCATATCTGTATGACTTACATTTGCTTAGAGGTTCACTGTAATTATTTATTCATCATATGACAAACGTATTTGTGAAACCATAATATTTTAATTGCTAATTCATTCAAAATGGATATTATTTACATGTGTACAGACAGAAAGGCTCACACAACCTAGGGCATTATTTGAATCCCCATTAAGTCCTTATGGTACAAATTTTAAGTGCCTCCTTTCTGGGAGTTATGTGCTAAAACAATTTCAAAAAATTACCACTAACCAAATAAACAATGCATGGGCTTCATGTTAAACTGTCCATCCACTAAAATTGAAGCTAACTAAAACAAGGATATTCTTTCAAAACAAATTTTTTACTTCTTGTCTTTGTATTATGATTAATTAAGACCAAATTTTTCAGAATGCATGCATACATACATATATATATGCATAAATATATACAAGCACTCATAGATATCTGTATACTATTATATGAGTGCATATAATACCTGAGTATTACAAAAAGTTCAATAACCGTAAAGAAGATTACATATAATAATAATAATTTATGGTTATTGAACTGATTCTAGTACTTAGGTATTAAAACCATGTCAGGTAGCAATAGTGTGAGAAATTTCTTTCATGAGTTCTGTTTGACAGTGTGAAGGTTGCCCATGCAGTGGGTTTGTTGACTATTCATAGTTCACAACACTGCTGCAAATAGATTCTCTGTGACCAGAACTCTTCCTGTAAAAGATTGATGGACAGACATCACATTAGCAAATGGTTGTTTAATGTTTTGAAAACTGAAATGAAGGACTAAATGGAACTTAGTAACTTATTAAAGCTAAATTTCTAAGAGTTTTATGAAACCTGAACTTCGCTTTTCTTCTGGTCAGCAAGGTGTATTCTAACTTTAGGTCAAAATTTGTGTAAAGGTCTTAATGTTAAATGCAGCCACAAAAACTTTGAATTAATCCAATTTTTGGCCAAATTGGCAGCTGTGCAATTTTACATGTGTGTACACCAAAGTAACTAATATGATATATTATATTGGAGCAGAGTTGTCAACAGGACAAATGCCAATAAAACAGCAGAGAAGAAATTAATGCATCCAATTCACTTCAGTATTGTGAAGAAACAAAAAAGATATTACACCTAATCTGTCAAAATAAGCAATTATTTGAGAACTCTGGATTTTGAACAGTCATTTGTACTGAAATGACTTTCAGAGGCAGTTCTATACTGTTACATTTAAAAGTAACACTTTAAGTCTTTGCTCAATATTAAGATTTGCTGCAATTTGCATGTTCAATTTTTTAAGGGAATTATCATGTTGAATTCTCTATTTTTTAAGGGTATTTCTGGAATAGAAAACTCACATGCTATTTTCTCCTAAAGATAAATAAGAGAGATGTATGAAATATATATGAGAAGCCACAGAATGAGTTTTCTCCAAAGACAGTATAATAATTGATTCGATCTTTCCTACCCTAAATAATACTATATAGCAACGAATAAAACTGAAGAGGGTGCATTGAAATGTAATTTCCATAATGTTTTCCTCTTCACATAAACCTTTTATGATTAATGAGTGGAACTAGCTTCCATGTTTGGAAAGATTTCCATTTTCTGCTGAATAAATTATCAGGGTGCAGCTTCATAGCTTCAGAGGCATCTGCAATGAGAAGTGGTTCACAACCAGGCATTACATAGAATATTTAGTATAGAACTTTAGGGAAAAGCCTCAGAAAATCTCTTCCTTTAATTCACTAGTGCTGAGATCCTGGGCCCAGGATATGGATGGTATCTTTGAAATGTTCTGTTGTTAATGTCTGACAATAGTGAAATAGTTAACCCCCATTATTCACTGAACAGTGATGCACTCATACAGAACAGTATGTTTGATCACTAACTTTAAGATTTAAATGCTTCCTATTTTAAATATTAACACTATCAACTTAGGGAGCTGCTATTCCAACTCCCTTTCAGAAGAATCCTGAAAATAGGGTTTGGCAAGTGCACCAAGGGAAATTCCTTGTTTGGAGTGGTGGTGCTTATATAGCACAAGTAGTTATAGAACCAGGTTTTCAAGGACGAGTATTAATCAAAATTATATTAGAACCTACATTTTGAGATTATATTTAACTGCAGGGGCAATGAGGAACTGATGATTGCCGAAATCTGTATGAATGCAGGATCCTGAAGTAGCACAATTAGTCATAACATGTTTCATAATGCCTGTTTTTAAACATACTGTCTAGTCCTATTATTATCAACCATATAATTTTTAACTTGTATGAAAGCATAACTGGTTTATATTTTTCCTTATCTTGGTTTTTAATACTTTCATTTATCTCAAGAAGCTTCCTGATATACAAAATTAATAATAATAGTCATTAACTTTTACTCAGGAGAATATTCATGCAAACTCAAGTGCATGGGCTAATACAAATTACTAAATACAGAACCATTTCCACCATTTCCATATTGTTTAGCCATTTAACTTGACAGATTCAGAAAGAAGATAATGCAATATGTAAACACAACAGCAGATCTGATAAAGAAGGAAGGAAGGCTGGTGGCTTCTGTCTTGCTACATTTTATCTCAAAAGAATGTTGAAGAACTGGGATCATTTACCTTACAGGGAGGATGAATGATGAAAATATATTCAGCATTGTAAATACAGAGAAGAGAGACTGTATGTGAGGCAAAGTGGTAATTCCGGTTCTCCTTTTCCTGTTCAGCTAAAGACATCTAGTTTCACAATCAGGACCAATAACTTTATAATCTGACCTATCTGAACTATCACTGCAGTTCTTATAAATCCCTTCAGTGGGCTTCATAAAAATCGTTTATTTACACGATACAACAACAGCCCTCACTTTTGCCTATAAAGACCAGTCTTTTTTATAAGGCCTTGTTTTTAATAAGACCATTCAATCTGTATGTGACCAAAATCATTATTTAATCCTTTTTTATATCAGGCTACAATTAGAAGAGCTGGAATGCTCTTTACTTCAAAAAAAAGGAAAAGAGTTTTGAATTATTTTAAAGCAGCTCATAATGTTGGTTTCTGTATTTGATTGCCGTAAGAAACCAGGCTGGGCCCAGCCTGAGGGGCTGCGGTCACCTGTCCGGCTCCGGTGGTAACTCTGCTGTGTCCATCTCTTTTGTGGCCGCCGCGGCAGTGGACGGACAGTGGCAGGAGTGGAGCTCGTGGAGCCAGTGCTCGGTGACCTGCTCCAATGGCACCCAGCAGCGAAGCAGGCAGTGCACGGCGGCGGCCCACGGCGGCTCCGAGTGCAGAGGGCCCTGGGCCGAGAGCCGGGAGTGCCACAACCCCGAGTGCACGGGTGAGTACCGAGCAGCTCCAGCGCCGGGCAGGCTCCGGGGCCGGACCGGCAGCAGCTCCGAGCCGGAGCAAGGCGTGCGTGGCAGGGTAGCCTCAGCAGGCTGCAAGGGGCAGAGCAGCTACACCCACAGGGAGGCTAAAACAAAAGAAGTCCTTAACTGCAACATAAGAGGTTTCATGTCAACGTGAGTCAGAACCTCTTTACATGGAGCGTGGCAGAGCACTGAACCTGGGCGCCGCCCAGGGACGTTGTGGAGTCTTGTCCTCTGGAGACATTCAAAATCTGCCTGGAGCTGTTCCTGTGTCACCTAATCTGGGTGACCCTGCCTTGGCAGGGGCATTGGACTGGATGATTCTCCAGAGATCCCTTCCAACCCTAACCGTTCCATGATTCTGTGAGTCCTGGGGCCTCATTCTGATTTACTTGATGAGGTAAAAAGCTAAAGAATGTGCCCTGAAAGGCTGCATGAAGGCTGCACATCAGCTTTTTGCTTTTATTGCTGTTTGAAGGAAATTCTGCAGTTTTAGGCAGATATGTTTGAAGCCTAAAAAATTTAAGTTTTTCAAGAACCTAGAAAGTAAATGTATATGAACTGATTCCCTTTTGTGCTGAGACTACTTCATGATCCCCTCTCAGTACAAAAGCAGCCTTCCAGGGTGTGTAGATTCTGTATGTACTTACCTTTAAGCCTCATTTGCTCTGTCATAGCATGTAAAAATCAAGATCTTAAAATATCACCTGCAAAAATGTTTTCACTTATGTTTTTTTAAGGCAGATTTTAAGTGTATATCATTACTGTACAACAGCACTATACAGATAAATTTTAAAAAAGATTAATTATCCATTATGATTGTCATCATGTCACCACTGTAATTATATTTTTCCAAACAGCAAATGGCCAGTGGAACCAGTGGGGCCACTGGAGTGGCTGTTCCAAATCCTGTGATGGTGGCTGGGAGAGGCGGATAAGGATCTGTCAAGGTGCTGCTGTGACTGGGCAACAGTGTGAAGGAACTGGAGAGGAAGTTAGACGGTGCAGTGAACAGAGGTGTCCTGGTGAGATGAAAATATAATTGCTGTTATTATATACACTACAGTATGGCTTACTTTAATGGGCATCTTTAGGAAAGACAAGATCAATGTCTGTAGAGCAATAGCCATAAAGAGCCATATCTAGCCTTGCTTTAAACAAGTCCCTGCTGGTTTTCTCAGTAGATTTCTGTTTATGCAGCTAGGTGCAAATTAGCTCTATTGGACATATGAGCAATGCATCATGTTTTGAATGAGGCAAAATATAATTGTAAAAAAAGTTATCAAAAAATATTTGATTGCCTAGGAATGCTTATAGTATTTGGAGCATGAACAATTTGCTACAGAAAATCTCTTTGAATGCACTGTATCTGAGACTATCAGGGCTGGTTTTGTAATTTGGAATTCCTTTTATCCAGTGTACTAGTGATGTCTCTAATACATTTGGGGTAAATTCCAGTTCAGTAAAAATAAGGGATAAAGTGAGCCTTAGCATAGTGGAGAGAAAAAATGAATGAATGAATACATGAGCAACATTTTATGAAAAAGAAAGGAATTTAAAAAGGAAGACACATCTTTCCTGTTTTAATATAATTCTTAAATATCACTTTTTTAATATAATGCTTTGTATCATTTTTTACTTTGCCTTCCCAACAGATTTAAGTCTTTCCCACTGAAATCTAATAAAAGTGTACTTTTGAGCTTCTTCAATAATGATGAATAAAGAACACTATCTGGTGAATCAGATAATATTTATCGGTAAACACACATTGTCCTAAAGTAAAAGAATGCATTGTTGGATAGGTGAGAGATAACAAAATAAGGTGTTAGTAGGGTAAGATGTTTTAGCCATTCACTTGGGAAATTATGTGATCTGAACTGCAAGCCAGGAAGCAGCAGAAAATCAATCTAGCAATCTGACTTCTGGGCATTTCGCTGGCTGCATTCTCTGGTAGTCAGAGAAGGACTTAAATGGCAGGGACGCTTTGGGTCAGGAAATGAGAAATTTATCAGATGTGAATTTTATGTTATCAAGCCCATATATTTCATAGACAGCAGGTTTATCCCTTGACAGCCATCAAAGAAGAGTTTTCAAGGTATTTGCAGTATAGTAGAACAATTAATCTCATTGCATTTGAAGAACAACAAAAAGACTGTTTCTAGTTAGAAAGTTGTAATACTATACTGTAGAAGTTAACTGAATTTAACTTGCTTTTGAAATGATCCCTTTAATTTTAATAAAAATTTCATTATATGAAAAGCAGTACAAAATAGTATTTGCATTGGATTCCTAAGCAAACTAATTTCCATAGGTAATGCAGACGTCCTCTATAAAAGCACAACATTAAATAAAAGATTAGTATGTCTTCTCAATAATCAGACAGTCAGATGAACTATCTTCTGCTTATAAAACCACCTTGAAATAATTTGCATTTGTATATTTAAAAGTAAAACCATACTGCTGCAGTCCAATTTTCAAAGGTTGCCACCTGCTGTTAATAAAATATTTTACAGATGTATTTACAAGTCAAATGCACATAGAGCTTTATTTGCCGTTTGGTAAATTTATTTATTTACTTGATTAATTCCAGATTAGATTTAGTGTGCTTATAGAAACTATAACCTAAAGCACCTTTTAATAAGCTATGCTTGTGCAGACGATTAGACATGAATTACAGACTTATTTGCCTCTTCACTGACATTTACTGAAGAGTCTCAGACTTAGAGAGTGGATAATTTACCAAAATTTTATAAAATTATGTACAGATCTACATTCTATAAACAAGAAGTAAAATTGAAAAGTAATATACAGAGTTGTTCAAAGTATAAGCAAATTTCATTATTTGTATGCTTTTCTTCCGTAGCCCTAAAATAGCTCAGAAAAGCTATTTTGTCTCACTGTCTTCTTGTTCTGTGTAAGCCACTGAAAAATGTGAGAAACTAAAATGTTGATCCTTTTTCTTGTATTAGCATTGCTTAGCGTAAAACAAGATCCTCAGGTGTGTAGAACCATGTAATATTTTTGTAAAATATGAAGCTGCACCTGCTTGTATCACCCAGATGTCTATAGACTTACAAAAAGTTAAATTATAGCTGCTTTAAACTGTGGAAGCAAAAGGGTAATAAAGCCTTTTTCTACTATGGTGGCTGACCTTAATAAGATGCTTTGCAAACAGAGCTGTTTACTTGATAACTGAAAATCTTGACTGGACATTCTGTAATTTGAGTTCTGCATTATTTGAACATTATACAAAATTTTCTTCACAGTTTATGAGTGATTCTCTTCAAATGGCTGGGGCATGATCTGGATTACTCTCAGCAGCATTGAGACGCAGGCTCAGAACTACTATCTGAGATTTGGTTTCTCAAACAGCTTGGTTTCTGGACAAATTTTGAGTATCTTTCTTTGTGATTTGTTTTTATTCACAGCTATAAATTTTAAAACTGTTGTTTTTTCTTTCCATTGTGTAATAATCTGGGAAGGAAAAACAAGGATCTGAAGATATTTTGGGTTCAGTTATTGCTCCTTTGTTGCATCCCAAATGTCTAAAGTTAAATTTCACTCCTAGTAGGTCAGCAGTGTTCCACAATTAAAATATTTTTCTGTGAAGGATAACTTCACAAAATTGTAAAAAACTCAGAGAAAGTAAAAAACTTTCTATATTTGGTAAGCAGGTAGTCACTCAGGAGTCACGACAGAAAACTTACACAAGATGAAAGAACACTGTGTCTGTCCCATAAGAATAATGGAGACAGCTAGATAAAAAAAGAAATTGCATCTGATAAGGAGTTACGTGGCAAGATGATCAGAAACTTGTAAAAGAATGTGTAAAAGAAATAAGGCAATTTCCACGAAATGCGTCAGTAAAAATTAAGAGATGTGAGAATCAAAAACAAAGTGCAGCATTATTCAGGATAGAAGACTTCTGTAAATTTATTTTATAAAAATAGGACTATGTTCTTATGACAGCTTTAAGAAGATATCATGTTCCAATAATACAGTATTGGTTTCCAGAAATATTTAATTCCCTAATAGTTAAATATATATTAACTCTATACATGTTTCCAGTATTAATGCTTTACCTGGATTTTACTCAAAAGAGATTCTCAGCATATTTTCAGTAGTAGAAAGCCTAATATAGGAACCCTTTAGACCAAAATATTACTGAAAACAATGCTAGACTATATTGTTAGTTAACAGAAAGACAAGAGTGCACAACCCCTGCCAAAGACTAGCTAATGATTTCCTACCATTTCCTGGTGGTAGAAGTTTTTTTCACAGCAGTGTCAGATAGAAAGAGAGAATATGAGAAGGGAAAAGATTCAAATAATTGGCAAAAGCTAAATAATGAAATTAAAACTTTGGTTTTTGTTTTGTCTCTGATTACAACACTATTCTATAAGACATTCAAAAGCTTTTTTCCTATTGCATTTGTTTATGATAATTTTGCCTGGGGCACTGAATTATCATTCAAGAGAGGAGCTGTAGTTATACCATCATTTGAGCTACTGTGTGCTGTAGGCTAACTTGCCTCACCCTTTCATTACCTTTCCCATATTTGTTGTCTGCCTGCGTAGACGGTAAACTCTGTGAGGCTGTGTGTGTCTCTTGCTTTGTGTGTTGTACAGAGCTTCCACGGATCCCAAGTGGGTCGATTGCCTCTGAGAGACGCACGCCCTCTTTCCAGTAATGTCAGAAGAAGACTGTGCTTCTAGCCCATTGACTTTGTTGAGTGTTTGAGCTTAGGTGGGATGAATTCAGGCCTATCATTACAGGGGTGTAATGTGGTACATTTGAGTGCCTGCTCTGTGTGGGAAGATACTGCTGATTCACATCATGAGTGAAAGAGGTCGGTCTTTTATTCGCCAATGATAGCAAATTTTACCTCAGTATTTTCTGTTTGCTTCTAAATTCTGGTAGTTCTCTACGATTTTGTAGAGCAAACTTATATTTATCTGTGGGCGTGTTATGAATTAATTGTGCCATAGTTACAGAAATACTTGAACTGGTCCTGAGAAGAGCCAGCAGGAGCAACAAGGCTTTTTAACTCAGATATAGTACCACTCCGGTGGGACTATAATGCTTCCATGAGCGACATGGGTTGCAGCCTCACAGATGCTTTAATGTGGGTGGATGCCTGATGAGTAAGCTCTGCCAAGTATGTTTTAGCTGGGGGAAGAACGAGTTTGTTTTTATCTGCAGCACTCCTTGATTCCTTGATCCTTGTACAAGGCATTAAAAGGCCAAGAGTCAGCCAGAGACCAGGAAAACTTCTTTGTCTGGGCTAAGTGAAACTTCTTCCAAATTCCAGCTGCTCCCACAACTCTTTACTGATAACTCTAGGTCTTGGGAGTGCCTTTTACTTTGAACACAACACACAAGTGCAGTTTATCACTGGTACTAGGTTGAAGTTTCAATATAATCTTGATAAGCTCAAAATCTTGATCTTGATAAATTCAAAAGCACACTAGTATCCTTCCAAATAGGTGGGAAATCTCTGATATTACCCATGACTTAATAATGTAAAAGAGAAAATATGGTGTATTTAAGGTGCATATAGATGCATGTATATATTTTTTCCCAGAAAAAAACCTCACATTTAACATTCAGTATATGGAGGGAAGTAAGAGTTTTAGTTCTGAGAATCAACACCTGAAGTGGTGATTAGTGAACACAACACATTTGAGATGGCCACAGCTGCATAACAAGTATAGTTCTGAAAGAGCTCTGAGCACTAGCAAATTTATGTCATTTATAATATTATCTATTTATTATGTTAATTTACGCTCCCCAAAACTGAACATTTCTTTTGTTTATAAGGTCATAATAGAATGGTAATTGCATTTGCTTATGTCACCAGATGGTTTATGTTTATCAAAATCTGGCTTTTCACAGTGTAACACTGTCCTGATGCATTCACTCTGTGGACATATCTGAAGCAGGGCTAGTATTCTAGATTATGAATATAACTGACTTTCTTTGGGTTTTGCCATTAATGGATCTCTTGCTTTTTTAGCAGCACCAACTGTCTTGATTTACAATTCAGGAATGCTGATGCTGAGGCAAATTTAGCAAGCAATTTTTCTGCCCAACTGTGATTCATATTAGTATTACTGAGCCATCTGCTAGGTATTCTTTGTCCTCTATAAAGAGAGGGTACAGCTTTGTGCAGAAGTCTACTCAGTTCCCTTGCTCACACTTCCGTCAGCAGAAGTACAAAACAGGGAAGATGGACAATTTTATGGGTTGGATAATGGGATGGGCAAAATCTGTAGTCTGTTCCTGCCTCTGCTAGAGATTTCCCGTGCAACCATGGGTGAATCACTGAATTGCTTTCTGCCTTATCACACCATCTGCTAGAATGAATTTCCTTTCTCTTTTCTTTTTTCTTGCTTTGTAACCACTTTGCTGTAATGCGGCAGGGCTACATTTTCTTTCTGGAAATACACAGAATAATAAACAATTCCTGATTTTCTCTGCTGAACTTGGAGTGAATTAGATTTCAGTAACTAAGATGTCAGTAATGTGAGTTCTAAGATATTTTCAGCCAGATGTTTTCTGTGTTAATCTAATTTACTCAAAAATCATAAACTGGAATCTACAGTGACATACAAAGAGCAAAAGGAATCGGTAGTCATGACCACGTGAAAATAAAACATGAAGCATTTCCTGAAGTTTATTTTTCCCCATGCAGTTCTGTTACTACAAAATTGTGACAATATTTTTCCCTTTAAATGGTATTGCAATAACCAGTAAAAGGTTATTTTGTTTTACAGACATTCAGTCCCACATTATTGACTATACTTTCTTAATTACCAACTTGTACTGAAACACATTTCAAAGAAACAACCTGCTTTTATAATAACCTTCAGAATATACAGCTCTCATTTAGCACGTTTAGCACATTTAATGTTTCAACTGTCTTTTCAGAATGGATTCTTTCACATACAGATTCAATTTTAGAGAAATCTCTACAAATTTTAGTTTAAGATTAGACTCAAAGCTTATCACAGTTTAAGTCTCATCATCTTCTGATAGTTGCTTAGTGTTACTGATCAAAATAGAGCAACAAGGAAAGATTCGAACTTATTAACGTTGCAACAACAACCTAAAAAGTGCTTGCTTGCTGGAGAGAATAAAGCCACAGGTTATATGAAATAAATACCATCACAAAGACAGATACGCAAAATTTCAGGCTTCTCATTTTTATATGTCAAACTTAGAATTAACCCAAGTTATGTTAACATGCACATCTCAGGAAAAAATAGTATTAAATTGAACACTTATTTTTCTGATCTAAAATATGTTAATGTTTCTATTTAAATTCTTGTTTATAAATTACAGCGCCTTATGAAATATGTCCTGAAGACTATTTGATGTCAATGGTGTGGAAAAGGACCCCAGCTGGGGACATGGCATTCAATCGATGTCCTCTCAATGCCACAGGTACAGTACTACTTTGAAATCTTATGACAATAAAAAAGGGGAGAAATATTTTGCATTGTGTTCTAGATAAATTATTACTAGACTCATATAAATATGTATATATGTGACTATATCTATATAAACCTCACATATTTACTTATGCATGCAAATATACACATGTACATATGTTGTCTCTTACAGCTTACATATATGCATGTGTCTGTGGTATATATATATATATCTGTGTATATAATATGTATACACATACATATAAGCATTATAGCCAGGGAGAAAAAGCTGACAAGAAATCAATTTGACTGGATCTATCAGACAAAGTGATGAAAAGGAGGGAAAACATAAAAAATCTTTTTAATTAAGAAAGCACTGCTAAAAAGCAATCAAGTAAACATTGAAATGTATTTCAGAATCTCATACTACTCTCTATATACCGATGATCATTGCATGTTTCTGTGTGTGCCTTTAAAATAGCATGGAATATAGATTAAATAAGGTTCATTCTTTCCAATTGCTCTCACTTATATAAATATTTTCTGTCGTCTTTGTGTCTTACAGGCACCACTAGCAGACGCTGCTCTCTCAGTGTTCATGGAGTGGCCTTTTGGGAACACCCAAGCTTTGCTAGATGCATATCAAACGAGTACAGACACTTGCAGCATTCAGTAGGTGCAAAGTCAGCTTTAGTACTTGCTCTGTTTATTCATTACTAATCATTGGCATGAAAAAAAACTTACTTATTTACTCTTAGGTTTCTGATAAGCAATGCCAGGAGGAAAATAGATTTGAGACAGAATAATTTATATTAATGGGTATTATTTTGATCTTGTATAATGCTGGCGTTTGTGAAATAAGCCTTGTCTTACTGTAGAAGCGGAAAAATGAATCAGATTCCCTTCTTTCATGTCCACTGTGTGATATTTTTATAGGAGTCAGAGGCAAGACATATTTTAGTTTATTAAAAAATGAGATGTGAATAAAGGAAATTTACTGGAAGAGCAACTTGCTGAGAATCTTGTAATACTGTGAATACTTTAATTGCAGAGTAGGAAGCCAGGAATATTTCTTTTTGCTATCAAATTTAGAACTTCACCTTCAAATGTAACAATAGGAAATGATTATAGGGTAAAGCTATCGCAGTGTCTTGGAAAAGGTAAAGTAACTCCAGATGAAGAAATACTACGTGTTTTTTTTTTCAAAAAGCCTAACGAGAAGCTTCTGTGCAAAGCATAGGCATTATACAATTGTATACTGCCTAAATACATTTATATGGATAGATGTAATACATTATGTATATTGCTTTATAAATATGCTACCAATGTATATGTTAGTATATTGATTACCCTCTATGTCCCTAGCTGAAGCATTCAGCCAGGTTAATACTATAGCGGGAAGTGAGCCTTTGAAGATTCTCATGGACAATGGGTTTTCCCTGCATGATATATTCTACTGACATTCTTATTACTCTGCATCCTTTTCCAAAGGCCACTGCTCCGTTTATCATTCAGCAGAGGCACGCTAATACAGCTCTGTGCTTCATAACTTCCCAACCTCTCAACCAAGTGCAGCACTTCTGTAATACATTTAAAATTCTTTGGTGGCTTGAAAAGCAGTAGCCTGGCTGCCATGCCTCAAATCTGGATTGCTACTTAGAGGAGATTTTGATTAATACCTTTGAGCTGCATTTCTGTTTTGTTAGATCCAATTTATTTGAGGCCTGGGATTCAGTTTCAGGGTAGGCCAAAGCAAGAATTATTTTTAAAATAGGGCGGAATAGATTGTCAAAGGAATTTTCCCCACTACACAGAAACTTTTCTATTTTACACAGCTGCCTGCATGTTCATCTCTCCCTTTAGTGTTCGTGCTCAAAAAACACATTAAGTTTAAGGCTGTAATAGTTTTGCATTTAATAAGTTTGGTATTTTATTCTTTTGCAACAGTTTCATATGTTGTGTCTCTGCTAGTTTGCAATTCAAGCTATGCAAAATGCTGTTTCATGCGATTTGGTGGTTTGACTTAGCTGGCTTTGGTAGGCACTGGTAATTTTTCAAGAGCCGCAAGTCTGACTTGTTGAACAAAAGAAGACGTTTCTAACCTAGAGCAGATTTATCTCTTTTTTTCTGTATTTCCTTTTTGGAAATATTAATTATGAGTAAGTGACACTTTGAAATACTGTTTCTGCCAAAGAACATTTAAAAATAGGTAAAGCTTCTTTAAAATTACACAAGCACCTAAACACGTATTATTGCTGTACAAAATTTAAGTCTTGTTCATATGCATACAAATTAAAGAAGAAAAGTGGACTTCTTTTACATTTGGGAGCTGTTCACAAAGAAAATTGGTCTTGTCTTACATCTTTCTGCTTCTCAAAGTGAACAACGCAGCTTATTTAAAGAATCAGAGAAAATAGAGGTAAAGACCTATAAGGTCATCACCCTGCAAATGTAGGCTTGTCCCCCCACGATACATATGTCAGTTCTATAAATCCCTGAAAATAGGGCTTTATAAGGAAGCTGCTGACAGACGGTGTTGCTATAATAAATATGTGTGCTTATGAAAGCATTTATGAGATGTCTCAATATTCTTAACTTACCAATAAAGTTATTTTACCAACTCAGACCAGGAATAGAGGGGGGTATCACTCAGTTCTGTGAATATTCCCATAAAATCTGAGTCTGAGCTGAATCCCTTTCATTTATTATCTGAAATATAGAAAAGAAAATTAGATGCATAGTCTTCAAAAAAATTATGTTCCTGAAGTTGATATAAAGCAGTTGATATACATAAATACAATATTTAATACATTAAAACACAGAGTACAGACAAGTCCCCCTCCAAACAAGCCACATATGATCTAGAACCAGAAATCATGTAGTAGAATTCACATGATGCTGTGCCTAAGAAAGTATTATCTAAAGAAAAGTGTTCAGTATGTTGGGAGCCAGAGAAGACTTCCTTGGCCACAAACCCTGCTAACCTGGCTACACAGAACTGGAAGCTTATAGTTATACTAGTAAACTTAAGCTTAAAAGCCATCCTTGTAGTTAGCTGCACTGTTTAACTGTGTATCTGTTTGCATGCTCCCTGACACCATTTCAGACCATACCAGTGAGCAGTCTCCCAAACAAAGCCTACCATCTTTTAGAGGATATCATAGCAGAGGGGCCATTGTCAGCAGGCAATAAAAGCATGATTTTATGGGACAGAGGAGGAATAGAGAGTTTAACATGAGGAAACCACAATCCTTTGCTATATATAGTGTCGAATTTTACCACATAGCCACAGGTGATTGACCCCTGAAGACTGTTTCTTTACTGTATGTAACTACTGCAGATTCACTGCCTCATGCAGTAAGCTTCTTGTATTTTTAAAATTTTCTCTATGACTCACCTGGAAGTGATATGGGACAAATTTCAACCCTTAATAAGCAGTATTAAAGTAGCAGAAACACAGCTAGTGCTGTGTGTTCTTCAGCTTGACTCAAGATTTGTACTGAGACCAACATGGTAGCTCTGTAAATCATGCTAGAATGGTACCATATTTTAATCTCAAAATCCATTTGAAAGTCTATTTGTAAAGATGGAGAGTCATTAAAGCTAAAAATACACCCATAATGCTAAAGAAAATATACTTTGCTCATAACCTCCAGCACCATGAACAGCATCGCTTTTTCCAATCACTTACAGAATGTACCAGGCAGACTTACTGCCTCTACTGCATGCCTTGGCACTTCAGATGTAGGTTATGGCACCTCAGAAGCAAATAAGGTTTTCTTTTGGTTAAGTTATGTTGTCTGGACTCATGGACCACTTTTTGATACATATGTCAATATTATACTTCATATTCTATTGCAACAGTTTCAGAGTAATTCATAGATTTAAATTAATATACCTCCTCAATATATTCTTGCGATCCGTCTGCACTACATCTCCATTTTTTGTTGATGGAGAGCTGAGACCACTTAAGCAGGAAATTTATCTCAAGTCTTCTGAATTGGTGCCCAGCCACTCCTCCTTCTTAATATTCCTACATCTCCATAGGAAAACTCAGAAAATCCCTGGCATGGTAAAAATATGATAACCACAAGGCCTCTGAAGAGGCTATGCACTTGAACATGATGAAATAGTAGAGGGGAATGGTTTGACTTGTGGTGATCAACACTCAGTTTATGTCTTTCAAGGGCACCGTGTCCTACATGATAGGAGTCAGAGGAAAAGCAGTTAACAGAAGGATGCATGTCAGCTGTGCTACAAATGTACAGCCTGTACTTCTGTTAGTTTATTTTACCTTGTGCATTATGGAGTACAGGTTCCTTTTAAAACTAGGGATGATAATTAGATCTTTTTGAATAACGGAACCAATTAGTCATGAATAATTTATCCAACATTTGGTACAAATCAATCATCAAATGAATTCAACAAATACTGTTTGACCAGCTTATACAGCTGGTTGACTAATAAGAAAATTTGTTCACTGAACATATTAAGGGACGAAAATGCTCAAATCCATTAAATAAACCTTTGGGAAATTATTTATTTAGCTCTAATAATAATATTTAAAGAACCTAATTATGATTATTCTTCCTAAAGCACTATAAGTGGAAAATTCAAAGTGACAAATAAGCATACTTTGCCTCCTGGAATCATAACCTAGAGGATCAAGCAATAACTTGATGAGTAGAAAAAGAAACATCACAGATCATACACCAGATTTTGTTCTGCTTTTCTTGCATTGTCCTAACGTGTTTTCTGTATCTGCAGCTTTGCATTAAGAAAATGTTCTTAAGTCAAGCACAGTGTCTTGAGTCTGTTACCAGTCATTGTAGCTGAGAAGACTATTTTGCCCAATGATGAGCAATCTGTTAAATGTGTTCTTGAGAAAGAGGAGATTGCAACAAGAAATCCTTTCAAATGTCCGTATTATTGTGAATGGAGATGAAGTAAAGTCATAAGGTTTAATAAAATCTAGTGGCAGAGGATATCTTTTCTTCAGTTCCTTCTGGAAAGTTCTTAGTCACATACTGAGCACCAGAGTTTTGTTAATAGTGAGGAATTTCCTTCCTTTCTGTAATTCCATATTAAATTCTCAGAATTTGGAGGATTTTTCCCTTCTGTAGGATAGACATAATTTGGGTTTTCAGACGGTTTTACCAAATCAACTTCTGCTATAGCAGAAGTTACAGACCTTGCTGAAGCCTGTTCTCTCTTTCTACCCTTGGCATATAGTTTCATTTTCTGAAAACTGAAATACTTCAGTCTAACTAACATATTTTAATCTCTTTAAAGTGTATCTGTTGCTAGCTTAATGGACTGTTATATGTAGAAAGGCAGATTAGATAATGATCTAATGACCCAAATTTAGTCTGTGTAATATTATGAAGTATGCTACTCATTGCTCGTTATCTTCTTTTGATCTGGAAGCAGAAAATGGTCTGCCTAATTATTTTACATAGAATTGTCTACTTTACCTAGTACTTGGCTAATTTGGACTAGTGTCTTCTGAGGTGTGTTTTAGGGTGTTTTTTGCTTTATTTGGATAAAAAGGGTAAGATCTTTCCTGAGACTAAGAAATTTATTTGTACTGTGATTAGATATGAGTAACCAAGAATAGAATCAGTGATTAGAAGCCCACAGGCCTATTTCAGGTGGTATCCAATAAAAAAGATGACTGAAATGCCTCAAATAATAGTAAACGTTTTGCTTTCGTACTCTCTTGAAGCCTATGGAATTTTGTATGGTACAAGCAATAAGACTAAGAAGCAAGACCCCAGAATTAGGAATATCCTACATTATCCTGCTTCCAAGAGGCATAGATAAAGAATTCTTCATCTATTCTTAATCCATTCTATGGATAATAGCCACCTAAATTAAAAAAAAGAACAGCAAAACAAACAAAACAAAACAAAAAACCCAAACTGAAACAAGAAACCACTCACCTCCTCCCCAACTGTCCGAAATCTAAAAACCAGGAAACAAAAAACTTGAATGGGAGCTAATGAAAAAAATTAAAATGAGATTAAAATAGTTAGGTGTGGAAGAGCAATGAGATTTCACATCTTATGAGCTTTTTAGAAATTGAATATTGAAGCTTTTCTGACCATTTTTAATGAAAACCATTAATAGATAAGATCTTGCCATGGACCATTAGAAACTGATTTTGGGAAAGTAGAGGAAATACTTGAATACATAGGTTATTTCTATTTTCAAATCTGTTATGCATTCCTACTAAACAATAAGATTTATTGCATTACAAAAAAAAGAAAAAGACAATTTTGTAAGGGATCTGCTTTAAAAAGTATTAATAATGTATTATTGTCTTACCACACTGAAATAGCCCTTTTTCCTCAAGCGTGCTTTCTTCTACATGTCTTCTGGACACTCTAGTTTGGAAGAGATTTGAACTAAAGTGAAGACTAAACGAAGACTAAAGCCTGTTATCAAGTAACTTTGCTACTGAAGGACATCTCAGTGTCAGAAAATCTTTACTAATACAGACCATTTTATAAACCTGTGTAGCACAGTTTTCTAGCCTGGATGATGAAATTCTATATTTAGTTTCTGTGATAAGAATAGGGCAGTAATTTCATAGAATAATAGAATGGTTTGGGTTGAAAAGGGTCTTTAAAAAATCTAGTTCCATTCCCCCTGCCATGGGCAGGGCACATTTCAGAAGATCAGGTCCCTCAAAGCCCCATCCAACCTGGCCGTGAACACCTCCAGGGGTAGGGCATCCACAGCTTCTCCAGACAACTGGTTCCAGTGCCTCACCACATTCACAGTAAAGAATTTCTCCCTAATATCTAATCTAAATCTGCCTTCTTTCAGTTTGAAGCCATTCCCCCTTGTCCTGTCACTACATGTTCTTGTAAAAAGGTGCTAGAAGGCTACTATAAGATCTTCCTGGAGCCTTCTCTCCAGCTGAACAATCCCAACTCTCTCAGCCATTCCTCATAGGAGTGGTGCTCCAACTCTCTGATCATCTCCAGCCCTTCTCTGGACTCACTCCAACAGGTCTATGCCCTTCTTATGTAGGGGGTCCCAGAACACAGTGCCAATTTTAGTGATATAACACCTAATATAACATGAACTCATGCAAAGTGGTCTGCTTTTTATCAGAAAGTTGGAAAACTAAAGTATCTCTTAACTCTTGAGAGTTAGGAAGGAAAAATCTACATATGAATTATCACATTGATGTCAAAATATTAGCACTTACAAAGGAGCATGGGAACTTATGCAGGTGAATCTTTACATACCGAACTAATAATATAGCCATAAAAATGCATTTTTGCTGCTTCTGCTCATACTATAATTTTGTTTCAACTTTTTCCACAGCAGTGTTATTCACAATTTTGCAAGTGCTTGGCTAAAATATAATTTGATAAAAAGAGCTCTGAGGTGAATAATGATTTGCTCAGCTGCAGCTCATTAGAGATGATTTTGTTTTTCCAAATTATATTACAAGGGCAGCATATCAGCCTGTCCATGTACTCCTCACTGAAATGACTGCTGTACTCTAGGGAATGAAAGGCTTCCTCCTAAAAAATTTAATGCTCCTTTTTTTTGCTAGTTTAGTGCTTCATTTCTTTTTATATAGCTGCAGAGCAAAGCAGCCAGGCTTAGTTTTATAGATTTGAATGCAGAGGCCTCAAAACCAACATTTTTGTTCTTCCTCAGTCCATACTTACATTGATATATGCCAGCTATTCCTCTTCACCTTCACAGCTTTTGGTAGGCAGGGGTGTCAGTAAATTATCTGCTTTCCTTTCCTTGTTTCCCTTGTAAGGCCAGAATCTGCAGCTCTGTTTTGTCACTTACGTTATCTCGTCTGGAGGATGACAAACTTTTCTCTCATCAGAGAGCAACTGATCAAGAGATTGTGACAGGCAATATTTTTCTCCTGCCTCACTAACATTTTCCCATTCTACACAGGAGAAAATTAAAACTTCAGGGAAAAAAAGCTAATGACTTTGGTATCGCTTTTGGCTTGATGGTGAGGGCACTCTAGAACAACCTGAGAGGAGTTCTCTTTGCCCAGGTACTAAGTGACAGTATAAGAGGAAATGATCTCAAGTTGCATCAGGGAAGCTTCAGACTAGATATCAGGAAAAGTTCTTCCTGGAAAAGATTGTCAAGCCCCAAACCCTGGAGGTATTTAAAAGACATATAGAAGTGGCAGTTGGGGACATGGTTTAGTGGTGGATTTGGAAGTGCTGAGATAAGAGTTGGACTTGATGATATTAAAGGTCCTTTTCAACCTAAATAATTCTAAATAATAAATAATAAATAATTCTATGATTCTATGATCTTGCCAACATGCACCTCAGTCTTAGAGATGCTATACAGTTGGAGAAAACATTTACCTGCTTTTCTACACAAGCACATCACAACTTAATTCAACCTGGAGAGTTCCTTTTCTTCCTTTCTGCTTTTGAATATCTGGTTTTTCTAATAGCCAACCAATCCCACTTGTTAAATTCAAAGAAAACTCCCCACTATTATTTCAGGGTCTATAATACTTTTTCTGTGTCTGGAACACACACATTTACCAAAGATTAATATGTGTGTTAAATGAAATGTGCGCCTGTGTTTGCGGCTGCTTCTGTGTCTGCTGCAGTAGTGAGCAGCTGAGTGTTCCCTGATCACATTTATATTCCCAACCAACCAACCAACCAACCAACCAACACTGCAGCCACAGGTGAACTTCACTAGGGTATGGCTAGAGGTAAAGAAATAGAAAGCCATTTAAGAACTCAATAAAGAAAGATTTAATCTAATTTTCCCTTAAAGTCTACCAGAACTGCTGGAACCTGCACTCCAGCTGAATGTGGCACTAGCTGCGGAATGACTGCAAGAGTTTAGCTTGACAGCAGGAGGCAAAGAAGCGGTCATAGCATCTTATACTTACAATCATTCCCTTGCTTTTTTGTCCACTACTTCATTTGCTGCATTCCCCCACCATGGTTTATTAAGTATATGAGGGTAGCAGGATTTTTCACTTGCTTATTACTTTATGCAGCACACCCATGCAGAAATTAGGGCTCCCCAGTAATGCTAATTTCCTTGAAAAAAAAATGCTTGGTTTGTCCTGCAAACAGAAGTAAGTGTCATGGAAATGACTATATAGAAACAAAATCAAATAAGTATAGAAATTGGTTTAAATCAAATAAGCATTTAAATTGAAGCATTTATCAGAGCTTTATGGTTTAGGGACATAGACTTACAAGGATGACCATGTAGCATAAAAAATGAAAGACAGCTCATTTGTAGTACATGCCTTTGTGACCTGTAGCCTCAGCCATTCAGTCAGTATGGAGAACCAGGAGACTTTACCTCAAGCAGTGTTATGTCTGTCATAGAATGAAAACAACCCTCTCAGAGTCGTCATTCTCTTTTTCCTCTCAACTCTTGCTCTTGTCAGTTTGCATTATACATAGATAACACAAATCTTGGAGACATGCCCTCTGGTTAAAAACAGAAACAACAATAACAACAACAAGATCTCTCACACAACGTGCCGACGTGAGCAGGATTTAATCACAGATAATTGGAGCGTTTAAGAGCAGTACTTAATAAAATAATAATAGAAGTCTTCGTCAACAAACACAAAAATAAGTATAAGGAAAAAAAAGAAGGGATCTGTTCAATGATTATTCATTCATCATCCCTAGACTCATTTGTTATTCTACTGAGAGCAGTCTTATCTATTCAAAATATCCATTAAAATGTTTTGTTGGATCCATGCACAAATAAAAATGCTGAAACTGTATAATTACTTTCTCTCTGTTACCTATTTAATGGCTATAGCTCAAGGATTACAATTGACAATATTGATGATGATGATGGTGATGATGATGATGATGATATTAACTGAAAAGGAATTATGTAATGGGCTAAAGTGGTAAAAAAATCTCTTGAACAACATAGTAGGAGTCTTCTTGCAAAAGAGGACAGAGAAAAAAGGCACAGAAAGAATGAAGCATTCGTCTAAGCTGTTCACATTCTTTTAAAAACATTTTTGACCTCCAGACATACCAGATTCTTTTTTTCAAAGATTCTTCTATAAACCTGATCACATATAGAAGAGCACATGCAATTTCTCTGACATCTGTGCAGATATTCACTTTGCTTGAGATTAATGCCTAAAACAGCACAGGATTCTGTGTAATTAATATGTCTTCTTTACTCTAAAACCAAATCACTATTTTGAGGAACATTTTGCTTTAAAGTATTTGGAAGTATATGACAGTGGAATGACTGTTTCTGTATAAACAGAACTTTTTTTTCATCTATATACATTTCAAGTAAGTCTCTTAAAGCATTGGGTTGTAATCATTTCAGCTGAGTGCACTGAGGCACAGAACCACAGTTTCAGCAAAAACTTGGTTCAGAAGATTGCACACCATGATTGTATAAATGCAGGGCAGCAAAAGTTCAATTTCAGGGCACTCCTTAAACTTTGACTTTTCTGGTTGGGGTAAAGTATAGGAGGCTTTAGTTTGGGTTTCAGAACATTTGCAGGGATGTGTTACAGAATTAAAGGACTGAAGGGAAATTCATGAGGTCATCCAGCCCAAATGATCAGAATCAGCTATACTTGTGTTATTCCAGCATTTTATTTTTCTTAGCTGTTATTAAGGCCTCCAATATGGAAGTCTGCATAGTCTGTTCAGGTAAACTGTGGTACATCCTTTCCTTTACAGTTGTAAAGTTTTCCTTAATTGCTATCCTTAATCTTCCTTGATACAATGTACACAAATTACTTTTTCCCTTTTCTGCTGTACACAAAAGGAATATATGATTGCCTTTTGCACAAAATGTTTATTTAATAGTGTGTTATCATGGTTGAAATTGAGACTGCTAACTAATTTCGCTGATGACAAAGTGGAAAATTACTTTGTATTGCTTTAACCATATTCTTCTTAATATACTGAATATTAGAAAACATCGCTTACATGACATTAGGTTATAAATATTTGAATGCATACCTGAAGATGCATAGCCCTATCTTTAGACCTTACTTGGTTTCATTTAAAAAATGGATGAAATTATATTCTTGAACACTGAAACAGCCTGAAAATAGACAAATAAATTGTAAATAATTTATTATATTGAGGAGAAATAAATGAAAGTTCTGTGCCAAAACAGTTAAAGGACTGTCTATTGATTACCAGAAAAAAAACAGCCCGTGATGAAGATTTTGTCAAGTATGAAACCTCTTTCTCACAATGACATCACATTACAAGCGTGTTGTGAATACTCTTACAATTTCTGCATCTTAAGAGCACTTATATTTTACAAAATATTAGTCTTGGGTTCTGAAGTTGAAAAGCAAAGTGGCTTGCAGATTATGAGTAATTTCAGGTTACATTTTTATTTCAAGTTATCTTTCCTCACTTCTTTGTAAGGCTTCATAATTTGGGTTCTTATAGTTCCCCCACCATAAAATGTATTAATGACATCATTAGTAATACCTAGCCATGAATCCAACATCATCTTAAAAAATAATGAAAAATGGTTGATGATGTAGTTACTCTCCAAATTAATAATTCTTTTCAGTCTTTTATGGGTTTCTTGAGGGTTCATTGTTTTCTGTCCTTTTAAACCACATCTAGCTGTTAAGTTTGCAGTAATTACTATGCAGTAATAAATTTGTACTCCAATGCCAGAGTCCTAGGAGATCTGACTTGTAAAGAGGCATTTTTATTATATCATACTTTCTGATAAATCGGGAGACAAAGGCAGTTGGACCCTGAGTCAAAGTCCAGTTAAACATTTCAGTAATTTTTGAAGTGTGCAGGCAGCTAGAGGCTGGGCTGACAACTGAAGTGTCAGTTTAACAGCTGCTTCATTTCACTGTCTCTCGGCTCATAAACTTTATTTTTAATGAGCCTGCCTGTAAGACCACTAAAAAATGACCTTCACACAGAGAACTACAAGGACCTAGAGTGGTGACCAAAATAGCTTTCTTGGGCAGTGCGTAATATCACAGTGACCATAGCACAGAAAATAAGCAGTATGTTGAGAAAGACGTTGTACTAACTAGTGATGAGAATATTCTGTATTTTTATGCAGAAAGATTATTGTGATAGCTGTGCAATAATTCACTACCTTCAATTTACACTAATCTGAACATCTTCAGTGGCTTTAATAATATTGTGCCAGTTTACGTCAACTGAGTGAATGGCCTGTGATTTTAAAGTTCTGTTTAGGAGTTGTAAGCTGTCTTACAACAAGAAAATACATTATGTAATAAACAGATAATAAAGAAGCTGTTAATTTTCCCACACACATTGCTTGCTGGTCGTAGAAAAAAATTTCTCCTAATTAACTCTAATTTTCACCCACTTTTCTTACCTAAATACATTGCAACCTTCTGTTTTGCTATGCTGTTTTTAAGGGTATGCTGCTAGTCTAACTCAAGGCAGTCTGGGCCTGGAGGGGTAGCTAAGGACTGGGGAAAGGAACTTCTGTGTTGGAGCTTGAAAGGATGAAAAAAATGGTGGTCTTGAAGCTGTGTATGAGTGGTGTGGCCCAAGGGAGAAAGGTCTGGGAAACTGAGCTTTCTGGGTATGTCATTAAAAAAAAACCAAAACCACCAGTTCCAAATGGAGCTGTAGTTTTAAGAGCCAGTAATTCTGAGATACTTTGCACCACCTACATCACAACCCTGGCTACTTTTGACGCCGGTGTAATAACTTTGTCCTGTGACATTGTGGGCACTTGCTAGACCTTTTTTGTCGGTGTCCAAAAAGCAACCAAAATGTCTTCCTGAAAGTACTAAAGGCCGTACTACAGCTCCCACTTTTGCTGTTAGAGATCTGCAAAATTTTTCACTAGAACCAGAGCTTTACTTGTTCGAAAGTATAACCAGTCAAAAGTAGGATCATTTCAATTTATTATTTGCATTCCAAAAGCAGCTGAGACCAAGACTTCTGTGTGCTTTGTATGTCCCAAAACCAGCAACAACTTGGCCCCTGCTACCTTTAAAATGTGAGTTTAAAGTCTCACAGGAGCATGGAAAAACAAATGGGAGGTGAGCATACAGATGAAGCAAAAGGAAGCACAATAATGCACTAAAAAATAACTTGCTAAATAGTTCAACAGCCTTCCTACCAGTGTTTATACAAACATAACAGCAGAGTTTTTATGAGGACTTATCTAATGCTGTTATTACTGGTATTAAAATAACATCTTTTTTCTCTTTTAAACCCTGCCTTCAAGTTGTGTGATGACTTTCCCACAGTACATCCTGAGGCACATGTTAGATTTGGGAGTTCAGCTTTATGGACTGTCTTTTATGTTGTATGCCTTTTGGGCTTGACTAAAGGTACACTGAATATTGTTAGTCTTCTAAATCTGGAAATATGTTCTGGTGTAAGGAACAGGTGGATGAGTTACAGCAAAAGTTCTACTCTTTAGTGTTACTGTGCTGGCTGATGCTCTTTTCACTTGCTACTGAGACACAATGTGTGAGCAGATGAGACAAATGGCAACATTTCACAAGAAAATTTTCACAGCAAAAATGCACAAATCAAGTTCGTGTTTGCTTTCACTTGTTCCCAAGAAAGTAGTTCATAATGTTATGTGTACAATATCAGATTCCTGAATTTACTGAAATTAATTTCCTTCCATTCTCACACCTTTATCTTCACTATTATTTTCCTACACAATTATGTTCAAAATCTCCTTCTAAAATGAATAGAAACTGCACAAAATTATTTCTGCAAGCAAGTTTCTTGCCTGATTATGCATTGAAGTATTTGGAAGACTAAGGGAGGTATTTCTCCTGAAATATTTGTTAAAAAAATACAACCAACCAACCAAACCAATTAATGGTCTTAGTTCTCACTGAATTTTTCTAAATATTAATAATACTATTATGTTTGTACTTCTGTACTTATGGTATAGAATAGATTCACTCCCTGTCCATGATGCAGCAGGCAGGTATTCTCCCAAGTCTTAAGAATGGCTAGGGTTTTGTCGAGGCACTTATGGTCCATACCAATCCCCAGCTGCTCTTAAAGATGACTTAAGGCCATGGAGGAAGCCTGAAGCAGCCGCTTTGCCCAGCCCCAGCCCTGTTAGATATATCTAGTTTATCTGTCAACTGGTTCAGGATGTAACCACAACATGAACCAACAGCATGACAAAAACCCCCTGCTGCTTAGAATAAGTGTGTCAGAGGATGATTGCATTTTTTAAATTGCTTTCATGTGAGCTGTTTTGAACCTTTCAAACACTGTGCTACTTTTACTATATAGTGTATCCTATGAAGGCCTGCATATTGATGCAAAGCGTCTGGGGAGATCTGGAAGTGGAAAAAAGTATCTTTACACTCTTCCTTCCACATCACCACCCTATTATCACAGAATCATCAGGGTTGGAAGAGACTTTCAATATCATCTAGTTCAACTGTATATTACATTAGTAATTTTTCCCTCTCTATGTCAGTAATAAGGCAGAGTTAAAAAAGAAATTGAAGATACATTTTTAAAGATGGTGACAACATTTTTGTTGCCAGTTGCATAGTATTTTCAGCCGTCCTGCTTAGAGTGAGGTCTGTCTTGGGTAATTGTCTTCTATCTAAAACCTTTCCACCTCAGGATTTTCTATGATTCTATGATAATTTAGTTCTAAATTCAGAAGAACTTGTGGGTTTATGCATAAATATATATATTTTTTTAAAAATAAGTTGTTTAACCCATGTGCTCTTTTTTTAGCCTTGTCTGGCCTTGTCCTATCTTTGTGATGCACTCTGCATCTTCCTGGGATGCTGAGTCAGCTTTGAGAATTAATCAGATCCACAGGTTCAGCTTCTTATCAGGAGGGTACTTCTAGCATATTTGTTTTGGATCACTAGCCCTGAACAGATCTGCTGGGAGAACTACTGCTAAAGTATGCTCTTTTGGCAGATACACAGGAGCTATTCAGAATTTAATTTGCATTTCTTGGAAAAAACAAACAGGATTGTTCCAACACCTTTGTGTTAGTGCTACAGAAGAGAGCACCATTACCAGAGTCCAACTAAACCACCTCTCTTGCACTGACTAGCCAAGCTGGGCTGGCAGAGATGAAAAGTCTACTTTCATATAGTAAATTAGATTATAACAAGTACTGCTTTAATATTTATTCCTCTCAGAGCATTTAGTTGTTAAATGAGTGGCAACTGTGGTGGTACAGATTTTCCTCTGAGGAAGGGCAGTTCCTTGCTGCATCATGACAACAGATTAAATCTGCAGTCCAGCCCATGGAGTTCCAAGAAGCAAATGTGTGAAACACAAGAAATTCAGAAGCTTTCAGTATAAAAACGATGATTCGCCAATAAAAATAATATTTCTATCATTGTAGATTACTATTTTGTCTTATTTTTAACAGGAAAAATTTATTTTTACTAGTTTTAATATTTACTATTTTGTCCGTGTTTAGAATTTATCATACATTTTTCTCAGTAAAGTAGGTTCTGATATTAATTTTGTTCTTTTGGTACAGATTAAAGAGCATCTTGCCAAGGGTCAGAGGATGTTGGCTGGTGATGGCATGTCCCAAGTAACCAAGACACTATTGGACTTAACACAGAGGAAAAATTTTTATGCCGGGGACCTTCTCATTTCTGTGGAAATTCTCAGAAATGTTACAGACACATTTAAAAGAGCAAGTTATATCCCTGCGTCTGATGGGGTGCAGGTAAGAGAAACATGTAAATATAATGTTTCAATTGATGAAGCTTATGTCAGTATATTGCAGTATACTGCATGTCAACTGTTTTACCCACTGAGGAAACTAAAGTCTTCTGCATGACAGACAAAAGCGTTCTTCACATAAAACTAAGATCCAAGTGTAATATAGGAAAAAGACTCAGCTATATTTAAAAAGACAAATACCCAAACCAATGCAGCAGGTGAAAACTGTAAAATACTTTCTTTATAACATTTCAGTATCCTTGTCTTTCAAGGTTCGGTCTGATTGATAGGAGGTGTTGGTATTTTTTGACACTAGTGTTCTTTGTTCCAGTTCATTTCAGTTCAAAACTAGTTCATTTCAGTTCAAAATCTATCCACAATGTTATGTAATTCTGGCATTGCTTCTTCATTTCAGATAAATAAAGCTCATTAAAAGAGCACAGGAGTTTTGGATAGTGCATTTGATATAAATTTTCTATTTCACGTGTTAGATTAACTCTTCTTGTGCAAGAGGACAAATAAAATGCTGTCAGAACATTTTAAAACCACTAAAATCACTATAAGTACTTCTACATAATGGGCTGCACAACTCATTGCATAGTGTTGATTGAAATAAATATTACTCAGGACTTCTAGATCAAGATATTGGTTTCATCTGTATCTGAAATTTTTCAAAGACACTTTTCAAAGCCTGTAGATTACTGAAAAAGAATCCTAAGAAGGTAGATGTGTATAATATTTATGAAAAAGAGAGCTAAATGATCATTCATAAATTACTAATGAAGTTATTAATGCCGGTCATGAATACGTATTTGTGTAAAGGTAAGCATAAATTATAAATACACTTTGGAATAGATGGATGCAGATGAAAGGAGATATCTTGGAAAAGACATTTTTTCACATTTAAGTTTTCAAGACTTGCTTGAAAAGACATATTTTCTAGTTTTTTCTAGTTTTTCCATGTACAAAGAACAATTAACTTCCACAATAAAACCAATATTTCTTGTGTTGGCCTGTAGCCAGCTTAAAATAATATTTTTTTTTAAAACAGTGCTTTTCAAAAAGTGTATTTGCTGAACAATCCTTCTTTTTTTTATTGAACAAGAGTCGGTATCTTTTTCCTACTTTCGTGAAGTTTTACTATTAAGCAGGATGTTATTCACTGAAAACTTTTCATGCAATCAGCAATCTGATAGCCCAGTGTGACTTTTTCATGGTTCACAGGCACTATGAAGTCTTTGTTAGAACCAGTCTTGAGAAACTGCTTGATACAAGTGATTTTGTCCATGGGCCTAGCAGATCCGGTCGTTTGCAGTTTACATACATTAGAGAGAATTGGATTCTTTTCCCACTGATGACAGTGCCAAAAGTTCTGTTTAATTTTGCAATGTAGAGCTGTTCGCAAAATTCATAATAGTATTCTGGTAGAATTTGACAACATTATTAAATATTATTTTAATAATTTTAATTAATAATTTAGAAATGAAGACATGAAAAGAATTAAGAATTGTTAAGCCATATTCTAAGGAAATAAGGAAGGATTTCTCAAGCCAAAGAGAAATAACTATATTTCAGTATTTGTATGACTAAATAGAGTTCTTAAATCCCAGTTAATAAAGGCACTCAAACTCCAAGTCAGAAAAAATAACAGTAACAAAAGAAAAACAAACAAACAAACATAATTACAAGGTAAGGTAAAATAAAACAAACAATGCACTGTATTCAGGAGAGTAAGTGAAATCTAATTAAAGCCCAGTATTTTGCCCAGGGGATACATTAAGCAAGGTCCCTTTGACTGGCTTCTGATGATATAAAATGAAATCCTGGCTCAGTAGCACAAGTTTAAAATTTACTGCCAATTCCTGAGAAAAATGGATTTTCCCATATGTAAACATATGTCATATTCTACCCTACCCTGGAGTATCATATTTATTTTTTATTTTCACTATGAAATATTTTCATGCGTCCTCGTCCATCATCAAAGTAAGTGACAAAAAAGGTAAAAATGAAAATTACATGAAAATACTTCTTTATGGAGGAGCTCTGTGTGGTATTCTAATTACACTGTATTTTTTGAACTAGATAAAGAGTAGAATTTCTTAGTTGATGGATTTTGGTTTTAAAGAAACTATCAGAAAAGCATGAGTGAGGTTTAAAATTCCTAAAAGTCATAGTTTATCATTTTGAGTGATGTCGGAAAAGTAGGTTATGACAAATAATGGACAATAGTATTTTTTAAGATCCATACAGAAACAAGACTTGAATTATGACTGAGAAAGAAAAAGTATGTATGTCTAAATATATTTATTTCTTATACATTCCATCCATCTGAATAGTCCTTCAAATGCCTATAATCTCTGGTTTATTTTTCCAGTACTGATATTCATGAATAGTGCAAAAGTTGTGATTCAGAGACTCCATAACAAAATGAATGAACAGAAAAAAGTGAGATCAAATTTGAAATTTTCCTGCTAATTATCCAAAATGAAGGTGCCACTGCCTGATGTGCTGCATAGAAAATGCCACTTGTTTAGGCAGACAATACCAAGAGCAAAATAACATTTTTAAGTTACGTATATCTAGTGCTAAGTTATTTATTACATGGCTCATTTTACTTTTGCATGTTTTAACCTTCTTTTGCAACAATGTTTATGTATACTTGCACATACAGTGTCAGGAACAAAAATAACCATGTGTGACGCAGTTAAACAAGGAGGTGTCCTGCATCAGTGACTGAAAATATCAGTACGGTAGCAGAAATTATTGCAATAGAAGAGTCAGTCAATTCTTTTGCAAGCAAGGTTTCTCATTTAATATGTGAATTCTTTAAAAGAGCCTCTGTAGGTACACTGAGGCTATGAGATGGACACCATACTTATGTGAGAATGATTCTACCAGGAAGATAATCCAAATTTTAAATAAGCAAAGTGTAAGCAACATTTTGGAACATTATCCAGCTCTGGTCTAAAAGTGTTTGAACTTCCTTCTAAGGATAGAATGGCAGGAAAGTAACTATGTTTCAGGACAGAATGGCAAAGTGAGTTGTACAATCCCCCGCTGCAGAAACCAACAGGAAAAAAGGTTTCTCCCCAAAGAAGTTAGAGCAATATAATCCCTTTTATATTAGCCGCAGGGACCATTGCTGTGAGTCAGGGTTTAACAGGATTGTCCAATCCTTTTTCCCTCCACCTTCCCCCTCCCACACACACATTCCCTATGCTGAAGTCCAAAACTGGAGGTGACTTAAGGCTATCCATTAATTCCTCCGAGGGAGGAATTCTTCTGTAGCTGTATAAAAGGATTTATGACAGCTTTATGCCTGCAGAGAGGGTCAAAGAATTTGGACTGGAACAGAAAACTGCAGCCATTGTATTACAGAAGAAAAAATTAAAAGGAAGGAAATTAAATTAGGAAAACATAATTGTCCATTCCCAGCTGTAACTGGCATGATCATCAAAAAAGCCTGGGCATAAATAAAGGACTTCAAAATTTGGTTCTGGCTGTCCCAACATTTTGTATAGTGACCAGTTCAGTAATATGTAAGCCCTGTTATGAAAAAAAGAATCTTGACTCTACAGGGATGTCCAGTGTTTACTGCAGTAGTACCCTCAGATCACATCCATAATACTTCTAAAATTTAGCCTTCACACCTGTCAATCATTTTACTAAAGGGCAATGTTGTTTCTTTCAGGATTAATGCAACAAACAAGACATAGTCAAAGTAGGACAAAGAATTTTTAACCCTTCTTCCCCTGCTACATTTTTGAAGTCCACCTCATATCTATTCATTACTGAAGCTGCAAATCCATTTGATCATCCCTGTTTAATTCACAAAGCACTGGTATTGCTTTGAAAAATCACTTTGACTGGAAAACCTACATGCATCTCACCCTCCACTGCTACCATAAATATGGCACCAATCAGGGACAGAAATAGAGAAAAAAAAATCTCAAGCAAAAAGATATTCTTGCTTCTAAGTTCATATACATAATTTATACTTTATTGGCAAGTGCAAAAATATATATTAGATAAGTTATTGCTCATCTTTTGTTTGTGCTTGAGTCTAGGATTATTTATAAGCTTTTTCATATATATTTCTGTCAATTATTGGTAATTTTAATGCTTTCTGTAACTAAAATAAACATAAAATTTAACTAACACATAATGTTATTAGCAAACCCATGTAATATATCATCTACAAGAAACATTTTAAACTCCTGAGTGTTCTTCATGCAATCTAGACAACTCTGTCATAGATCTCATTACAAAGACATGGATACTTTTGCAATTAAGGCTTGGACTGCAGGGGAATCAGTGTCTGCAATGTAGTGCAAAACTACCTTCAAAAACCTCTCTGGTATGATAAATGATCCCACACCGAGTTCCATGCTGCTGCAGCTAGACTGCTACTGATGCCCTGATAAACTAAAGTTAAAATTTCTGTTCACTGCATTTCTACAGTATTGCGCTGGAAGAGTTGAAAACTACCATGTTTAGAAAGCTGTTTTCCTCAGGCAAAATCTTCATAAGGCCGACTCTACCTAGTAGAAGTCTTTGCCAAAATTACAATGCCCTACACTAAATATGATTGTAGTGCCATGAAACTGCTTTGACCAGTGAAGATGTACATTTTTCCTAGCTGAAGCTGCATTTACCGAACTGTGATTTGCCAACCTGGTTAAACTGGCAAATCCTTTGAACCAAATACCAAACATAACTCCTTGCATTGTGCTTTATTTTGCTACTGAATGCCTGAAAGAGATTAAATGTATTCCAGGTATATAAGCAGTATGTAACTATATCTAATCTTGTTACCTTCAACTTGGCTGGAAATCTTTCTTCAGTACCACTGCATATTGGATCAAACCATGAGAACATTTTTTTTTATGTCCTATCATTAATTCCCATGTCCAAATGCTTACTTGTAATTTTCACAGGAGCTTGCTGAGCCATTTTGTTTCTTTTCATGAAGTTTTTCGTGTTACTGAAGCCTATGAGTATTTTGCTGCTGACCTCAGTGAGAGAAGAGTTGTGACCTCATTAATGAACAGGATTATTTTGTCCAACTTCAGCAAAGTGTCAGTCTAAAGTAAATTTGGTCAAGTTAAAGAAATTTTTATCCATGTGAATTTTATAGTTTGCATAGTTAACTTCCTAACAATTAGGCAAAGATAGATGGTCTTGCTTGTCAAGTGCTTAGTTTTAGGACTAGGTTAGACTGGTAAAATGTTATTATGCAAAAAACCAGTTTTCACAAGTTTTCTTCAATTTTGCATCCTAAAATGTTTTACTTATATAGTTGTGAAACACCTAAAGCGTCTGTGCTATCTCAGTTTGGAAATTAATGTTTTTTCAAGCATAAGCACCATATGCTAAGGCTGGAAGATTTTTCTGCTCTAATTTCAGTCACTGTGCAGTCAAGTTCTTTGTACTGTCATTAATAGTGAATTAAAGTTGCTTCTTACTTAGCAACCTGTTCATACCCCAAAATGTCTAAAAAGTAAGTGCAGGTGAGGTAATGACCATTAATCTCAGTTTCTGCAGGGTCATGTGGTTGGTATTCCAGTTAAAGATTTTTAGAGCTTGTGGGGAACTTAATTGCACCCTTCAGCTAAGGTTACTGGAAACTACGTGTATCTTTGATGAAGGAACAGATAAATTATAATTGGCAGGCCGTAGACAAAATTGACATTCTGTACAAAATGTGATACAGAGATGAGAACAGACTGCACAAATTCCTAGCTTTTAAGGATGAAGAAGCTGGGAATACAAATTGCTGGAGAGAGCAGACAAAATTAGAAAGGAAACTTCTCCACAAACATTTGGAGAAATGTGATTTCTTTTAAAATGTGTGATTTTTTAAAATATACGATTTGTATCTAACTGTCCTGCCTTTTTTTTCCCTTATACTTAAATGAATAGGAGAATCAGAAAAAGAAATTAACAGCTTAAGGTCAAAGAAACAGAAGTTACTTATTCCTTTTATGTTGAAATTCCTAAAAGGATAGAGGCAAGTGTGACATATAAAAGTAAGAAGCATCTGGTTAGAAACATTATTGACCAATGAAGTGCCATTGAATGCCCTACATATGGTTATTAAAGATCATTTTCACGTTTTGAATAGAAACTAAAGACCCTGAGACTGGTGCTTTCTTAAATGTACTTTGGTTTTTTGCAAAATATATAGTTGTCTAGTTTCTGGAATGAGAGCAATTTGCAAATAGAACACCATCACACTTAGAAGTTCAGCAAGCTTAAAAGAGTTCTTGTTTAATACAAAGTGGTACTATGGAACCTGATTATATAGCCAAAAATTTAAAATTTACCATAAAATATGTGCCCTCTGATCAGTCTAATGTATTATTTTGCTACGTCATCTCTTCCACTCACAGAAAATAGGATGCAGAACTGCATATGTAATAGAGAAAGGAAAGCTTTCTTAATGTAAGATTAAGGATAGGGTAGTTTATATCTCTGAAATAATTTTACTTAGTCTTTTATTTAATTGATTTTTCAGAACTTCTTTCAAATCATTAGTAATCTCTTAGACGAAGAAAACAAAGAGAAATGGGAAGATGCTCAACAGGTAAGACTTGACAAAGTTTAATATATGGTTTCAGAAATCAGCTTAAAGTTACACCCTGCTGTAATTGAAAGGAAATCCTTTCAACTGTTCTGGGAAAAAAAATTATCCTTTTCAAAAAGGAGTAATTCTGGGACCCACTGGCTAATTCTTTATATTAGAAGAATATTATTTTCCTTATTTTCCTTGAAATTATGTTTAGAATATAAGTTGCTTCTCTTGGTAAACAAATTTTTATTAACATTCCATAGGATTATTCACTATGTCTTTGCTTTGAACATTGTAATGAAGTACATACAAAAGCTGAAGAATGCTGCTAAGGGCTAAATACAATGCTGCTTTTGTTAAACATATCAGCCTCACCCAAAGACCTCATACAACACCACCAAACAACTTACAAAAATGCAAACAGACCTTTCGTAGAAGGTTGTATTTAGAAGAACAGTTGTGATCTTCAGGACTGAAAAATTTCTGAACTACAATATAATGATAACACTTTAAGAAATAGGAAAGTCTAGAAAAAATCATGATTGTATGATAAAAGAGTTTAAAATTCAAATAAACCCCTTTTTTTTTGCTTGGATATGAAAATTTTGTACATGCTTATACCAGGAAATCACTGGACAATGTTAATATTTGTGTTCACGAACATGACCAGAATACTGTCAAATTTATTCAGATACAAATAACAGTGACAATGGGGATGAACATAATTATGCAAAGGGGAAAAATTGTGGAGGTGCTGAAAGGCAGGGAAACATTGCTTTATGAAGAATGGATAAACAAAGCAAGATATTTCAGTATGGAAAAGAGTGAAGTACACTTATTTTCAATAGAAACTTTTAAAATCAGGAGTGGTTTGGAGAATGTGCTGCAGGAATGCTTAATCTATTAACTTTTGTTTCTTGTAAAATAACTAAAGGACGTCAAATAGTGGCAGCTTCAGAATGAATACAGGAGATACTTGTTCTATAGAAGGCTAGCTTGAAGAACTTCTTGCCGCTGAAAGGACACAAGTTAAAAAGGTAAATAGGCAAATTTATGAAAGAAAAAAACGTGGTTTTGCTTAAGGCAGTCTTTTGGCAAAAAAATTGCTAAAGGCTGGGCAAGACTTTCCAAGCAAGTATCACTTTGTTCCTGCCCCTTTATACTCTTCCTTAGACATCAGCTTTTTGCCACTGTCAAAGGCAAGAAAACAGCTTACATAGTTCTTTGGTCTATTCTTGTGCAGTCATTGTGACTGTGCTATATAGATAATTGAAATTTATTCACGTTCCATGTGGTTCTTAATAAAACACAAGGTGTTTAAAGACCTGTGAAGCTATTTACCCTCAGTTCTATAAGTTCATGTTTAAGATATCACTAAGAAAGGGAGGATCAGGACTTTTCACTGCTAATTCAAATCTTGCAGTAGACGTATGATGCTGTAGCTGACCCCATACAATTCAGCTTGGAATCATATTTTTTCTTTTGCTGTTTTTCTGTTCCTCTCTATAAGAGCCAGATAAAAAAATAGACAAAATGTGTCATTTTCTTTAGTGGTGATGGATGGAAGCAGCAAAACGTGGGCAGTTTCCATAAACAACACCAAGATAAGGAAACCAATATTAAACAATTATTTTAGCCCCACTAATAAACAGACATGATACCACTCCTATATTATCAACCTTGTCTTCTACCTCCATCTTGCCTGCTTACCCATGCCATGTGTGCCATCTGAGCCCGGAGATTTGGGAATGAGAGCACTTAGGAGGAAATTCTGAGAATGTGGAGACAAAGAGGCAACCATAAATCTCCAGTTCCCTCTTTTCATTGCTGCTTGTAGAAGGAGCAGTGTTGAAAAACAGAGAAAGAACAAGTTATTTCAACCTTTCCATAGCTCCTTCTCTCTGCCTGGTAAATCATTGTCTCACAGACCTAGGTACAGCAGAAACCCAAAAAAATCACCAAGATGAGCTGAACACAGGAGTAGTGGGGCCACAGGTTCCTGGTGACAAAGCCAGGGGATTCACTAAATCTTAGACCACTGAGATATGACTCCCCAAAAAACCAGTGCCTCTAGTCTTATTACTGTTCTTGTGCAGTTACATAAGCAGGCTCAAAAAAACTTTGGAAGCAAGTAGCTCTTCATAACAGCTAGGAGGAGTGAGCAGGCACTAGTGACTAAAGGTGATTCTGTTTCTGGTTCAGCCACTCAGCTGAATTTTCTCTAATAAAACATTGCAAACCTAGGTACAGTCTAACCAACCTTTTTGCCAGCTTGCATAGTTTTCTTAAACTCCACAGCTACCGTTAGCATAGATCTCTTAGCCTGTTTCTAGATTCTTTGCTGGAAAGAAAATCTTACTGTGAGAAAAATGCTGACTTTCAATCGAGTGTACAGCTGCAATGCCTCAGCACATCTGTTTTGCTAGCTTAAATGCCAACAGTTGATAACCATTAATTACAGGTTATATAGCATTCAGATAAGCAGCACTCACTTTAATACTTGCCTTTTTTTAAGAGCTGATGTAAAGCACTTCACACAGGAAGCCATTTCAATCCACAATGCATAAGTTTATACTGGAGTTTCAAAACACGGGAGCTATTCTGCATATTCTTCATCAAGATCTGCTGGCATCCTATTGATTAACCAGTACTTCAGTTTCTTGGTTTGAAAGACAGGTGTCTGCTAAGGAAGGCAGGAGCCCCCCTTGGAATGGAAAATGCAATCCCCTTCCTTCCAAATTATTACAAATTTGAAATCAAGGGGCTTTCAGGCAAAGATATGAGGAATAGGAATAACAGGTTTTTTCTGTTTTATATATATATAAAACAGCGTACAGAGATGCTGGTTTAACCTGACAGAGTCAGGGTACGACCTGTCACCCTGCCGGGCAGGTGTTGGTAGCAGTCCGATTCAGTGGTAGCTGCAGTTCTCTTTGAAGTGGTTCTGTTGAGGCGGTAATCTTGTAGAAAAGGTCTGGTCCTCCTCGGAAAAGTCCAGTGGTGGTTGTGTAGCTCTTGTCCTCTGGGATCCCAGTAAGTAAGGCTGCTTGTGCTGTTCCAAACTCTAGATTATATCCAGGTGGAAATGCTTGGCTCCTTCCCCCTGGGCGGAGCATCTCACAATGGGATGGTGAGTCATGGGGTAAGGCACTGATGGGCCCATTAACAGGAGATAGTCCGTAGGGAGTTATCTATGAGTCATGTGGTAAGGCATTGTTGGGCCCATTAACAGGAGATAGTCCAGAGGGAGGAGGCAAGGAACATTGCTACACCTGGTCTCAACAGCTCATGGTAATAGAATACACTGTAACCCAGAACATTCAGATACACAAAAATGCGGAGAACCTGCTCAACTCACTGCTCAACAGTTTATTACTATAAAATTTTATATGCAAGAACTAGGGTTTAAAAAAATCTTCTCACTGAAATTTTTCCTTAGTACATAATCTGTGTGTGTGCTTTGAATGAGATGGATGCAAAAAACTAATCTTACTACCTCAGTAATTCATCATTAGAAAAATGGACATTAAGTCTCCATCACCTGAAGCAGCATTTGCAACCTGCTAGGATCATAATTGTCACGACAAATTCTTCTTCAAAACATTATTACTGCCCTACCTTTTATAAAACGATCCATGTAGAAAACAAAGCACCTTGTGAAATTCTCTATCCTGAACCAAGCAAATATGGATCTAGATAGATAACGCAAGATGAAGATGGAGTGCAGCATGCTGGAATTTATAGTCTCTATGGCTTTTTTAGAGTCTGCAATCCCAGTAGTGGAAAGAATGAGTTGAATATTGCTTATAAAGTGAAATTTGGACATTTCACTGATATGAAGAAAAAAGCACCATGAACAGGTCATCTATTATTTTTTTACTGCAAGATACTCTGTTACTGAAAATTTTTTTGTTCATAACAGGCAATAAAAACCAAGAAGGATTTTTTTATGTATGTGATATGAACAGAACTTTTAGTCTTATTAATAACTGTTAGGATACCTAATGCTGTTTTGTTGATGAATCATTATTGTTAAATATAAAAATAATAATGTTTTTGTTAGAAGCTTACAGCTTTGCAAATAAATTATATTTCTTGGAAATGTGTTCTTGCCATTTTGAAAGCCAATTGAGAGGCTACATTAGCAATGCCGAGGCTACTGCGATTTATTTTAGTTTACTGCGTCCAGTTCTGGGCTCCCCAGTACAAGACACAAAATAATGGAATGAGCCAAGAAAAACACCGTGAATTTGTTTAGGGGAGGGGAATAGAGCATCTGATATGCTCTAGGATAGAGGATAGGCTGAAGGATAGGCTGAAATAGCTGACACTATTTTGCTTGGAAACAGGATCCTAGCAATATTAAAAGTTCCTGAAGGGGTGAAGGAGTAAAGAAGACTGAGCCAAGTCTCAGTGGCGTCCAGTGACAGAATGAAACACAAGGGGCAAAAATTAAAATACAGAAAATGCCATTTATGTATAAGAAAAACTGTTTGGCTGTGAGAGTGATTGAATGCTAGAACATGTCGTGCAGACAAGCTCTGGGGTCATCTTCCTGGGAGACATTCAGGATCCAACTGGGTGTGTTCCTGGGCAACTTGCTAGAGCTAACCTTGCTTTGCACAGAGGGTTGAACAAGATGATCTCTACTGGCTCCTTCCAACCTCAGATATTCTATGATTCTGTTGCTCCATATCAGCAATCAAAATAGTACTACCAGTAAAAAATTAACTTGCTTACATGTTGATTAAGGCAACAAAGGTTATCATGCTGGCAAGGCCTAGGTAAGATTTGCATTACTGTTTGTATCAATAGTTCTGAAGTTACTGAAAAGTCTTCAGAGGAAGGAAGAATATTTTAATTAGAGTTATTCTGTAATTCTTCAGAGGAAGGAAGAATATTTTAATTAGAGTTATTCTGTAATATGAAATGCTTTAACCATTAATGAAAGTAATGGCCACTAAGTTTTTTGATAAGTTCGGTGATTTAGAGGAAACATTTTCCACAGTTCCAGTGCAAAGTTGATTTCACACAACTTTATGGGATGTAGTGTCTGTTTATATGAGGATTTAATAGCGAAATGGTTATTTTACAGTAACAGAAAGCATTCAATATTGAAACATGGGAAGAGCTGTTTGACTGTTACGTCTCAGTTTTCTTTTGATGGCATTTGGATTTTATCTGAATTTGCTGCTGTAGACATTTTGATATTATAGTTAATGTCTTGTCTGACCTTCCTTTGTTAGATCTATCCAGGCTCAGTGGAGTTAATGCAGGTGATTGAAGATTTTATACACATTGTTGGAATGGGAATGATGGACTTTCAGAATTCATACCTAATGACTGGAAATGTAGGTAAGAAATAGAAATTTCTTCTATCAAATTTATGACCTATTGAAAATCAGAAGTTGCAAGTATGTACTATAGAGTTGCTGCTTCTATCACAATCCAGACTGGGCTGCTCCTCCTTCTCCAGATTATCTGTTGCGTGGTTATCTCCTCTCTGGCTTAGCAAATGCAGAATGGCTTGCACATTGGATTTCTTCATAATCATATCTCAAGATCTAAATGCAAAGTTTTAGAATCAAAATTAAGAAAATACTGACCAGAATACTATGAACTGTAGGTACATGTTAGAGCACTTCAGGGATACATAGTGTTTCAAATGTTAATTTATAAATGTGCTAATTAAAATAATATTCATATACTTAATAGCTTGGGAAATGTTTATTTGGTTACATTGGTTTTTAATATTCCATTCTCCCAAAGAACAGTCTTTGCACATGTTATGATGTGATAATATCAGCAATAATTTAAAAAATATTTATTAGTTGTCAAAATAATTAAAGCCTAGAATTTCTTACATTAGTTTTTCTATGTGTACCAGTTTCAAAATTTTATTCAGATTTATTTTTCAAACTTTGTTTTTGCTACTGGACAGTTGCCAGGTAATACAGTCATATAATAATATACATCAAATATAGAAATGCCTAGCAACTCAATTACATTTATTAGTAGTCATAAATGAGCTGCAATAGTGCATCATTTTTAAAAAAATTGGAACAAAAAATATTAGTTTAAAAAGCTATTCTCTAAGCATTTTGTCTTTGTTTAGTACCTTTGTTATTCAATTAACTTTCTATAGCTGTGTGTTTGTAGTGCCAGGAATGTATTAGGAAGATGTATGTAAGGAATAAATCCAAAATATGTGTTTGTTTGATAGAAAAACTTCTGGTGTTAATACATTTTTTCAGATTTTGAGTTAACATCTTACTGCGCATCTATGTTAGTCAGTTCGTCAGCAAGTCATTAGAATTAGTTAGAAAATATGGTCATTTTGATATTAGTTGGCAAAATAAAGCAGGGTAAATGCTGGGTTGTCCTTAATGAATATTTAGCCTGCTGCTCTACAATAATAAATATTTATTATTGTTCTCCAGTTTATATTACAGGACAGGACTGTAAACACTAGCCCCTGTAAGGCGCAACCTTGTACTGGAGACATGTCAAAGAACTCACCAAAAAGAACTCTGGCAGTCTTAAGATATTTAAAACATTGCAGTAGGATTTTAACCAGTGATTTATTATTTTTGTGGTACTGCTGTTTGCACTGTAATACCACTTAAAGCTTCTTCCAGTTTTCAGTCCTTCATTATGCTAGAACTTATAAATTTATAAAGAAAATTTATAAAGAAAAGCATCTTTTCTGAAATGTTTATTTCATGACATTTTTATGACAAAATAAAAAGATGAGCTTATTTAAAGAGCACAGGTCGTGCTGCTTGGCATGTGGCAGTACGTTCTAATCTGTCTGTCCTCTGAAAAATGTGGAAAAAAAATTAAATGGGAAAATGTTTTAAGAAGATGTATTCAAATAATCTGTGTCTCTACATATTCATCATTTCACATGGGAAACACAACAACTTTCCAACTGAATCCGAAACTGTGCTGTGCACTGGCTGGTTTAGATAACTGCAGAATCTTTACAGTCTTTCTTTTGATTATCTTCCTCTTCCCACATATAAGATATTTTTAGGCACTCAGGAGGTCTGTTCTTAACTATAAAACCATCAAAGGAATAGAAAAAAACTGAGAAATCAATGATGAAAACTGAAAATGAATTTACAGGTTTAATCTGACTACCTAGCTCTGTGCCTTGATATATTGGCGTGAGTTTATCCTCCCCATGCTCGGTCAGCCATCACAAAAGGACAGGGTCACTGCTGTGCAAATCATTGATCAGAACTCTTGAGCTCAGGTGACATGCTGAGATGGGGACAGAAAGCTGTTATCTGCAAGGAGTAATTTCTTATTTTCACTAACAAGGAAGGAATGTATCTGGAATAATTCAGTTTTAGTGTAGTTGTCCTCAGGGCATTAGCATAACTGTCTGACTGCCTAGGTACTCAGAATTTAGGGAACATTTATGTTGATCTTAACTGAGAAGAATAAACTATGCAGTTTTTGACTGGTCAACATTAATTGTTCTGTACCAACAAGAGTTTATAAATGTGTGAGGTCTTATCTATAACAATATTCTTTTAAATTGATAAACACGTTTAATGCAGGAAGATATGGTGCATAAACAAGACCCAAATTTTACCTATATTCATCTTTAAAAAGAAAAATACAATAGTTCACAGAAAAAAATCATAGAATGATTTGGGTTAGAAGAGACACTTTCAACTCTGGTTTCTCAGAGCCCCATCCCAGTCAGACCCAAAACGTTTCCAGGGATGGGGTGTCTTCTGCTATCTCTCTGGGAAACCTGTTTCAGTGTTTAACCCTTATTGTAAAAAACCTTTTCCTTATATCTAGTGTAAATTTGCCCTCTTTGGGTTAAAACCATCACCCCTCGTCCTATTGCAACAGGCAATGCTAAAAAGTTTGTTCATCTTTCCTATAGGCCTCCTTCAGGCTGCAATAAGGTTTACCTGAAGTCTTCTCCAGGCTGAAGAGCCCCAACTCTCTCTCAGCCTGTCTTCATAGCAACAGTGCTCCAGCCCCCTGATCATTTTTCTGACCCTCATCTGGACCCACTCGAACAGATTCATGTCCTTCCTGTGCTGGGACCCCAGAGCTGGATGCAGCAGTGCAGGTGGGGTCTCACCAGAGCAGAGCAGAGGGGCAGGATCACCTCCCTGGCCCTGCTGCCCACGCTGCTTTGGATGCAGCCCAGGATACAATTGGCTTTCTGGGCTGCAAGCACACATTGCCAGCTCAGGTCTAGATTTTGATTCCCCAGTATCCCCAAGTCCTTCTCTTCAGGGCTGCTCTCAATCAGTTCATTCCCTCAGACTGTGTTGATGCCAGGGGTTGGGTAGCACCAACCCAGGTGCAGCACCTTGCACTTGGACTGGTTGAATCTTGAGGTTCCCATGGGCCCAGTTCTTGAGCTTGTCCAGATCCCTCTGGATGGCATCCCATCGTTCCAGTGTGTCAACCACACCATTCAGCTGAGTGTCTTCTACAGACTTGCTGAGAGTGCATTTGATCCCTCATCACTGATGAAGATATTAAACATTAATTGTCCTAGCACAAGGTCCTGAAGAACACCACTTGTCATCAGTGCCCATCAGGATACTGAGCCATAAACCGCTATTCTCTGGATGTGACCAAACAAATTCTAATCCACCAAAGAGTCCCCCCAGCAAATCCTTATCTCTCCAATTTAGAGAGAAGGATGTTGTTGGGACCGTGCCAAAGGTTTTACAGAAGTCCAGAGGACATCCTCTGCTTTTCCTTTGTCCACTGAAGCAGTCACTCCATCACAAAAAACCGCTAGGTTGGTTAGGCAGGACTTGCCCGAGGTGAAGCTGTGTTGCTGTCTTCAATCACCTCCCTGTCCTCCATTTGCCTTAGAATAGTTTCTATGAGGTTTCCAGGCACAGATATGAGGCTGACCAGGGTCCTATTTAATCAATAGTTATTTACCATAAAATATTCTCTCAGCACCTTCATGTACTTTAAATACTTTTTGCTGTGTTTGGATTTTCTAATCACTTTAAAGTTCAGAAAAATTATTCTAAATATGAACTAAATGTGAACTGCTTCTTCTTGTCAGAGAAAAAATACAATTTTATTGCAAATTTCACAGTAATGCACTGAGTTCTTGGTTTCCTTCCTCTAAATTCAGTTTACAAGTTCATTGCTAATTGAATGACATTTCTAATTGAATAGTAGTACATATAAAATTTGAACACCTAATTGTATTTCACAGGTATGCTAATCCCCTGAGATCTTCCACAGAGGGGATTTTATTTTCTCGTTCTCTCAAGACACAGAAACAAGTATCTATGGCTTAAACAGTTACTACACAACAGCCATGCTGCAATGACTCTGCATTGCACATTCTCAATTCACCACAAATGGGAAGTGATGAAAGGTACATTAACTATACGGTAGACTATCATAAGGCACATTATAATACTTTTGAAAATAGCTAAGAAGAACAAAAGGACAGTTGCCATGCCCCTGTTAAACTTTTTATTGTGATGGCTTTTAATGCAAATTTTTCATTTCTTCTGAACAAAGGATCAAAGACTGGTTTCAAATCCAGATGATCCAATATCTGTAGTTTATTGGGTCAGTGAGGCAGCTCAGTCAATTCAAATGCATTTCCACTGAAGAAAGGCCCATCTCCTCTTAGCTTTCCTCTTAAGGATAGAGAATATACTATGAAAAATGTAACAAATATAAAAGCAACAATTTGCTTTGATCATGCATGGTGGAGACAGATGGTATTTGTTTTATCATTGAGCTCTGTATTATATTCCTTTAAGAAATAATTAGGTGAAATAAAAACCTCTGATATGAGGTAGAAGCCTCCTTTCTCATCCTGCTCTTTTTCTTCTTCTTCCTCCACCTCCTCCTCCTCCGGACCAGCTGAGCAGGCACAGGAAAATGATAGTGTGAAAAAACAGAAGCTTTTGCTACCACTCAGAGTCCCTGAATTCACTGAAAGCACAGACCCACCTGCAAGGATAAAGCATGGAGTGGGACAAAAGCTTTTAAACCTTTTTACCATTCTCTGTTAACCAATAGCTTTCAGTTTTGTCAATTTTAAAAGATGAGCTCCTGATTTTAGATTAAAGAATTAATCTTGGCTTTTAATAGCCTTTTGATTTTTTTTTGAGCACTAAAAGCCTGAGCAGATCATCTCAGTGCTTTGGCTGATTTGGGTTCTCATCACAGCAAACCATTAAGAGTTTTGAAGATATGTAATCAAATGTGCGGGAACTGCTATTAAGAAATATTCAACCTTTAACTTAAAAAAAAAATTTCTAACTGGAAGATTGGAGTACCACAGGCATAACTGTCTTTAAAGGTATAGGTGGAATGTGGAACTGGAAATAGGGAGCAGTATTAGGAGATACGTATTTCTATGGCAGATCGGATTCTTTTGTAAGGGAAAATTTTCCCGGTGTTGTCAAATAAATTTCCTTAAGAGCAGCAGCCAAGAAAAAAGGTTAAAGGACATTCTACTGTCAAAAATCAAGCTCACAGATCTAAGATTATATTAATGAAAAACCAAATAATCTTGAAGTGCAATATGTTGTCCTGGATGTTATTTAGAACTGAAAGGAAAAAACAAACAAGAATTTTCAGCATGTGAAAAGCCACTTTTTGTTAATATTAATTTTATGAATACTGATGTTTGAATGATCAGCAGTTTTATAAAATGTGCAGATACCACAAAGTTACCTAGACTGGTCAAAGGCAGGAAAGATTGAAGATCTCCAGGAGGTACAGCAAAATGAAAAGGAGAGGATATCCACTGGCAGATTAAATTCAGTTTTGACAGAGCATGTAAGAGGGAGTAGTTCTAGCCATTCACAGAAAAGAACAGCATCAGTGTACAAAATGAACAGTCCAAAGAAAATACAGAATTATTTTTTAAAATTTTCAGTAGCTATCACTTCCAACGCACTTTTCAATTGAGATTATATGGTTTGGATTCATTTTACTTAACTTTAAGCATCATAAAATTTGCCAAAGTCACGCTAAGCTTCCTTTAAAATCAAGGGACAGTACTGCTCAGGAAAGCAACTCGTATCATCTCAGACATCTAAAATAAGGACATGGGTTGCCTTGTGGAAGTTCTGCCACTGGCTGTAAAGGCAGCCTAGTGACTAGGTCATGTTTCCATGATTCATGTCATCTAAAGCAAAGAGGAGTGCATTTTTGTGAGTCAATAAAACCTGTGAAAACAGAGAGGTTCAGAGCTGGATGATCAACAAAACAAAACAAAATATTAAAAAATAAATAAAGAATAATAATAAAAAATCAGATTGAGAATTGGAATTATTAGAACAGATATTTGAGAACAGATTGTTAAAAGAGACTACATGTACGCAACTGAAAAGTGAATACAAAGTGAAACTAGGCTGACATCTCTGTTTAATCTTGCTCACAGGAAAAAACGAAGATTTCTAACTCTACTGTAGCACATTTAATTCTGAATAAGCATGAGGCCAAGGTCCTACAAGGAGCAAAATAGAAACAAGTAGATGTACTTCTACATGGTAGATGCAGCTATCTGTGATATTATATGAAGAAATGAAGAGGTGTACACCATATTTCCATGCATAAATCAACTTTTAACTAACAGCCTGTTATCTCTCTACTTAAAAATGGCTGCTGTGACACTGGTACTCCGATGAGTAATCTGATTCAGTATAGTAATTAACACTTCATTTCAAACTTGAAACTGAGCTGCTTACATAAGTTTTATAAACTTTGGCAGAGGACATAGTCTGATTTCTGCCTTCACAGACAGTCTAGGATGCCATATGGCAGAAAATGTTTAGAAAGTGTCCATTGTCTCCTATCTTTGCATATTTTATTGTTACACCTTCAATCTCACATTCTATGTTCATGTCCATGAAATTTTAGAAAAATACTAAATAATCCTGCAGGCATATGGAGTGTATCTTAAAATTTTCCAGTCCTAGCTAGAGACACTTAGAAATGTTTGTGAGCAAGGGAGCTTTTGGAAAATGTACCTACTCTAGCTACAAGACATGAGCAATGGTACACATGCTGAGCTTTGGGAATGCTAGAAAATAAGCAAGCTGGATTCCTGTCTGTTATTGTGGGTTCATTCATCTAATCCTGGGGTTAGACTTTTACATCTTGTAAATTTTCAACTCTGTTTATACTTTCTAGAAACTTCTCCAAACTATATAGTTTGTTTACTTATCTGAATGGCATCTGCCTTTGTTGGCTTATCTTTTTTGTATTAGAATTAGTGATGTGTGTATCCAATGCAGACTCGAGATCCTCTGACTCATATATCACAAATGTCATACTGGCCTAAAATACACCAAGAGACTGAACTTATTTAAACCTTTGAAAGGGTATTTTTTCAAATATGTTCAAGAAAGCAGAAAAAAAGGCACAGCCTTGATATTAACTTGTACAAAGCTATAAAGAAAGTGTCTAAAATTTTCAGTCAGGAAACAGTTATTGCAATAAATTTATACACAGGTACTCAGAATTCCTTTGTAATGAAATTACTTCTTGTTCGGAGTCTGTGTAGTGCTAAAGGACAGTGTGAATTTTAAAGCGGGTATTTATAGTTAATAAAAGTTGAGCTGCTAATATTTCAACATTTTCTCCTAATAGAAAGGCAATTGCACCTACCAGACAAATAAAAATTCAAATCATGTAGAGTAGCCCCAAAAAGCCATTCAGATTTCTCTCCTGTTTCCATCAAGTTATTCCAGAGTACCCCATGTTTTCACAAAGGAAAATTTCACCTCTAAGCCACTATGTGAATTGCACTTGCTACTTTAAGAAGGTGAACAGGAATCACTCCTTGCAGTGTGTCATACTTCATCTGTAAATACCTCTGTAATGATTAATACAATTATGGGTGGTTTTTGTCAGGAACAAATTCTCGCAAGGTAACAATAAAGGGCAGCTTGCATGGTTTTGCAATGAAATACATCCCTAACAGATAAAAAACCACAAGTCCTCTTTAAGTCATGTAATATTTATATTCTCTTTGGAATAACTAATAAACTACATACCAAAGTAATCAGGAATTAGGTAAAAATGTTTTCTTATATTTTATTAAGTAATTTTTCTACATAGACTTTTGCCTGTTTCCATTTCATCTCAAAACAGCCCAAAAGAGCCAGTGTTCATCAGCTTCCCGTTTCAGGCTAGGATCTAGCTTTTACGACTGTGTTTATAACCATAAATCAAAAAGGACGAAATGCAGGCTTCAGAACATTCCTGCACCTATCCACACAGTTTAATTCATGGCACCCACCCAAACATTCCTTGATTCCATCAAGGAATCATTCAGGGAATAGTCCAGGTGAGAAAACAGTCCTCACAGGCAGATTTAATGCTTTTCTCCTTGTCCTGTGGTACACAGTTGGTCGCAGTCTTGTTCTTGGATTGCAAACATGGTCATCAGAGAAGTTCTGTCTTCTACCACATATTCTTTTCAACCATTACTTTGGTTCCTGTTTCTCATCCTCTTTTTTTCATATTCAGATGTAGCCCATCAGTCTTTCCTGACCCAAACCTGTATGCTGTTGGTTGAGCAGATGCTCTACTTATGTGATAGGGCACACCTATCACATTTTCTTCTTCAGTTCTCAACAATTCCTTCAAGTCCTAAGATTTACAAACTGCCAATATCACTCTCCTGCTTCCATATTCTTTACTTGCTTAAACCATGTGTAATAATCTGTAGCTAAAGGCTCCAGAAGAAATAAAAATAGATAAAAGAATAGGGAAACTACAGAGAAAGGTCAATTGCATTTTTTTATGCTCTTACATATTTCTGCTCCATATATATTCATATCATTTCCTTTGCAGCAGTCTCAGCAATCCCTTGATCAGATCAATATGTTGGCTTTCAAGCTTTCTCCACTGATTAAAGGGGAAGACTTCATGCATACTTTGAAGGTCTAGCTCATTGCAGCATCTGACTTAATGCCTGAAGTAAATGCTTGAGAGCTCATATTTCTTTCTCAGTATAAAATAAGCTTATTAAATGATTCACGTTCCCTGAAAACTTGCTGTGAACAGTGCATAAAAGAGTAGATTTTTTTCTCTCTTTTCTAAACCTGCATACTCAATGATCCTGAGAAAATACAACTCTCCATAACTTAAGATTAAAAATTCCAAATACCAGGGAATGTCCATATGAAACTTTATCAAAGTCTTCACAAATGTGGATCAAAACCTAACGTGATTCCCTAGCAATAGTCTTAGTAATAGTCCTAATTACGTAGCTAGTTTTACATATACAATTTATTAAGTAACCTTAAAGATAAAGCTAAATAAGTTAACTATTCAGCATTTTTAAATGGGTGCTATAGGAAACTGGAATAATCAAAAGCGTTTCCCTTCTTTACCTCATATTAAGTGGAGTGAAATATTCTAAAGAAATGGAAGCTATAAAAAGTGCAGACATCCAGGCTCTTGTCTCATTAAAAAAAGATTCGTCCAACTGAAACAGAAAGTAATATCTACAGCCCATTTGTGGAAATTTCTTTTTACAGTATTTATGTATCTCATATTCTTGTATCATTTCTAAATTTCTACCTCTACAAACTCCTTTCTGAATCATTCTGGTTTTTCAAATGAGCAATTAAAATCTGTTGTTTTCTAGAGGAATCAACTTGGATTACAGGCCATTTTTTGTCCCTGAAAGAGTTACCACAAGAGTTTCCATCATCTGGTAGTACATCAGCTAGAGATGGTGTGGATAAGTTCTGCAAATAGCAAAGTTCACCCCCAGTTTTAATGAATTTTGTGACTCAGTCACTACTGAAAATGAAAGAAGGAAAATTAAATGGAATTAAAGTAAAGCCCCACAAATTATAATTCAGTTGAAATAGGAATAAAGCTTGCTATTAGCTCTGCATAATACTTGCACTGTGTCAGAAACAGGTCTATTACACAAAGCTCCATTGTAAATAGGGAGTTGACGTGGCTCATACTGAGCTAATGATATGGCATGCTGCTAAAGTTCTTTTTCATTTTCTGGCCTTTCAAGAGTGGGGAAAGAAAAAACAAGAAAAAACTAAAAACCCCAAACAAATACACAATAAAACAACAACACCCCCCCAAAAAAAAATTAAAAGCCCCCAATAGAAACAGCAACAACAAAAAAATCTAAAGCTAAAAAACCAACCAAGCAAGCAATAAAACAAACAGAAGAGGGAGGAAAAGAACTTCCATCCACAATATTACACAAATCAACCTGCTGTATTGAAAAAGTATTATTTCCTTGGTGATGACTGTAGATTTTAATTCCAAATAGCGGTAAAATCTGCCTTTTTCAAACTGCATAGCCTGAACGTAACATAACAATTGAGGTAACAAACTGGATAGAAATATTTCATTTTTCGAGTCAGTTTCATGAGGGTGTTAGTGGACTAATAATACCAGTATTTTTATGGTAATAATTATTTTGGCAGTGAGACTGTAAGATACTGAGGTCAAGCTTCAAAGCCATGTAAACATATGCAGATATAATAATTCTGACTAATTGTGTTCCTGTAAGTGTAATTTTTTATTTCTTTTTTTAATATGGAGAGTTGGACTTCAGTATATAAACCAAAGATACTACGTATATCTCTGCCATTCTGTTAAGATCAGATTGTATAATGCAACAGAGCTAAGTGTCAGTAAGATCAGTTCAAAGCACCCCAAAGGGTCCATGTACTGGGTGGGCTAAAGTCACCAACAGGGCCTGAAAGTTCTAAAGTATATTTTGTGCCTTTTGATTTCTGAACCTGTAAGTTCACCCATTTCATGGTGTTAAGTTTTTCTTTCCCTTGACTTCAGGTATGAGTTTTAGGACCCCATTTGCTGCTCTGTCTGAAGGCAGAGATAAAGAATCTTTGATAAGACTTGTGATAAAAATCAGAGGTTCATTCTGCTACAGATGAATATACCTTATTTGTTTTGCTTTTTTCCATATTCTAAGTCTCCATTACAGTGGGAAGGAGACAGAGAAAGAACTTTTCCTCACTCAAAATATGTGGTACAGCTCTGTGGCCTGCAGTGTTTGAATGACACTATGTGCATGCACAAATACTTAAATCACCCTGCAGTGGTGCCAAATACCTTGATATTGTTGTGATTGTTTTTCTTTCTTTTTTTGTTTAAACAACCACTCTACAATCATGGAGACATGTAATCAGCCCTAGGCAGCATTATTGTGTAAATCTTCTATTAATATAGTTTGGAAATGGTCTTCTGGAAAAGATATTTGATCTCATTGCTTGAATGAATTTTCACATAGTCTGTGGTTCAATGCTTATGCTGTTATTTAATGACTGTTATTTTGTGGAATTTTTTTCTAACATGTAAGATGTTCTACTTTGGTCACCAGTTACTTCAATTAATAGCAGGGTTAGCTATATGTTGTTTTTTGTAACACATTGCTATTAAAATCTTATGGCCTCATGCTATCTTCTGTTACTCAGTAGTCAAGTATTTTGAAATGAGATAGATTTCAAGAATGCCTATGGGAAAATAGTATATTGGGATAGTCACTTCTCCAGAAAATCCTATCTCTGGTCCTGTTGTAGAGGAGCATAACTAGAATGTGAGCTGATATCAAAGGCAAATACTTGGAAACCCATTCATATATGTATGAATTGTGCCCCTTGGTGAAACATATTTCTTCCCTATATTGGCACGAAAATCTCATCTCCAGTAAAGCAGAGGAATGAAAAGAGACTGGCCTGCCCAAGGGGAAGAAACTGGGGGACAGTCATCAGGATGATTGGATCTTCAGGGATTGGCAGGCAGGCAGACCGCTGCATCTGCGCACACAAGACTTCTGTTTGTGAGAGAAACATTTATCAAAAATATAGCAAGCTTATCCCCTCCTTTCTCATTTTAACCTCAAGAGGATAGAATATGTTCATAAAGATTAAAGGGAATGCCTCGTTTTGCCATTAGGTATCTTAGATTGTTCATTGCAGAAGCATGGAATGAATGTTTTTAATGCTCATTTAGCTTGGAAAATTGCATCACTATCTAGGCAATGAAAAATAATGGTCTCCATTCACAGTCAACAATGCACAAAGAAAAGTTAATTTCTGCAAAATGAATGTCATTTAACTTTGCCAAATTGAACTTATACCTGTTTCTTGGATGAATAGTTCCACTGCTGGAAGACATGGCTGGTGATTTTATACTGCACCATCTATTTTACATTTGTGGTTGTACTTAGAAAGAATTTGCAGAAGTTAAAATTATAGATACCCAAAACTCTCGTAAAGCTAAGTCATAGAGACTGCACATCAATAGGGCAAGACATTCAAATATGAGACTGCTTCTTCTACTTAGAAATGGTATTCAACAGCAAAGCTCAGAGGATTTTGAAGTGTTTATTTATATACTGGTTTTAATTTTATTTTACAAGATATTACATGGAGTTTGCTGACTGTGTGTTGGTTCTTTGAATGTACTTAAAGAATGCATTTAAGAATTTTCTTTTAAAGCTGGGCAAATGGGTGGGCCAGTAAATGTGTAGGAATTTGGTAATTCTTGTTTCTTGTAGACTTTTTTTAGAATATTTTCTTCTGTTCATAATTTTGTTATTCTTTAAATTCTCTAACAGCACACTTACTCATGAGCTTTTTAATACATGGTCTGAGAGAGTCTCTGCCTAGAGAGCTGCATGCACATTTCTAATGACTTTTTTCCCTATAAATATAATTGCTATTGATACCACTAGCTGCTGTATCCAAATTTTTACCAGTCACTCAGCATTCTCTATGGTCACATTAATCTGCACTGTCAGTGGTTTTAGAAATGTTTAAAGTCTCTCCTAGCTATAGCTGGGTGTGAAATGAGATTGTTCAACTTGCACCTTTTTTCTTTTTTTTTTTAAATTTTGTCTTTTATTTAGTGTTTCACTGAAATATAGCTAAACCTTCCATTAAAATATCTTAAATAAACTTATGTTACCTCACAGCTGTGTTAGACAATTATCACAGGCTGTCTGACAAGCTAGAAATTGCCAAAATACTGTTTTGTTTCTTTGCCGCATTTGAACCTCTTGGTGGTACAAAACATTAAGACTTAGTATTCATATTGCTATCTTAATCTTTCATGTTGAAATAGTTCCATTTAGTAGAAGTATATAAACAGGTAGAATTTTTTTTGTTCAGATCCAGTCTATAATGTATTGAAGTTTGGACTAAAAGAGAAAATGATTCTGTAGTTGGTGGCTAGGGTTTTCCCAGGAATGTAAGAAAAACCAAATCAAGTTACTATTCAAGTGAGGTTTCTTTGTCCTCAGTTTAATCATGTGGAGCCATGTTGAATTGATCTGTTTCAAAAGGAGTGAAAAAGTGAAAGAAGGCGTAATATAAAAAATTGCATAAACATAACCTAAATGTAGTGCATCATTATTAAAAAGGCCAAGGATTTACTTATTAAAACATACTTGCAGATTTTATTTAAAGGCTTCCATCCCCCTCTTATCCTATCTTGTGTATAATTCCCAGTATTTTATACCTCTGTTGAATAATAAAACTTATTTATTCTTATGAATATGCTTAAATGAGCTGTTTCACTTTACTGATTTTATTTCTTTTGTCACTTCTATTAAATTCTCATCAGCTCTACTTTTAATGTTTATAGAACCATAGAAATGTTAATGTTGGAAAAGACCGCTAAGATCATTGGGTCCAACCATTAACATAACACCACGGTGTTCACCACTAAACTATGTCTTTAAGTGCCACATCTAAACATCTTGAAACAACTCCAGGGACGGGGATTCCACCACTCCCCTAGGCAGAATGTTCCAGTGCTTCAGAACCCTTTCATTCAAAAATTTTTTCCTAATATCTAACCTAAACCTCCCCTGGCATAACTTGAGGCCATCTCCTCTTGTCTTATAACTTGTTACTTAAGAGATGACAATGACCCACAGCTGGCTACAGCCTCCTTTCAGGCAGTTGTAGAGTGATAAGATCCCCCCTGAGCCTCCTCCTCTCCAGACTGAACAACCCCAGCTCCCTCAGCCGCTCCTCATCAGACTTGTGTTCCAGACCCTTCACCAGCTCCATTGCCCTTCTCTGGACTCCTTCCAGCACTACAGTGTCCTTCCTGAACTGAGGGGCCCAGAACTGGACACAGGACTCAAGGTGTGGCCTCACCAGTGCCAAGTACAGAGGGACAATCACTGTCCTGGTCCTGCTGGCCACACTACTGCTGATACAGGCCTGGATGCCATTGGCCTTCTTGGCCACCTGGGCACACGCTGGCTCATGTTCAGCCTGCTGTTGACCAGCACCCCCAGGTCGTTTTCCATCAGGCTGCTTTTCAGTCACTCTGCCCCCAACCTGTAGCACTGCAGGGGTTGTTGTGACCCACGTACAGGACTTGGCACTTTGTCTTATTGAACGTCATACCATTTTAATCTGCCCATCAGACCAGATTGTCCAGATTCATCTGCAGAGCCTTCCTACTCTCCAGCTTCCAACACTCACACCCAACTTGGTATCATCTACAAACTGGCTGAAGGTGCGCTCGATCCCCTCACCCAGATCATGGAGAAAGACATTAAACTAGAGTGGCCCCAGTGCTGAGGCCTGGGGAACCCCACTAGTACCGTCTGTCAGCTGGATGTGACTCCATTCACCACCACACTCTGGGCCTGCCCACCCAGACAGTTCTTAATGCAGTGAAGAGTACCCCTGTCCCAGCCGTGTGCTGACAGCTTCTCCAGGAGAATGCCGAGGGTGATAGTGCCAAAGGCTTTACTAAAGTCTAGGCAGACAACATCCACAGGCTTTCCCTCATCCACTAAGCAGGTCACTTTGTCATAGAAGGTAACCAGGTCAGTCAAGCAGGACCTGTCTTTGCTAAACCCATGCTGGTTCAGCCTGATCCCGTTGTTGTCCAGCACATGGCCCATATTGGCACTCGAAAGGATCTCCTCAGTCAAGACCTTACCTGACATGGAGGTCAAGCTGACAGGCCTATAGTTCTCTGAATCCTCCTTCTACCCCATCTTGCAGATATGACTGTTTGTGTAAGTTTTGGGGAAAAAATTATTCTATGCACAATTAATTTCTTTCTCCAAGCACTGTAACCTATATGTTGTCTCAGCACATGCACTGAGTGATGACTTTGAGCACCTTTTGAAAATGGTTCATTGCAATGCAAATGTCCCTTTGCAAAAAATATAATGTAACTGTAGAACACAGATTTTTAAATCATAAAGATTTAATTAATAGCCACAGTTCACATCAAGATTTGTCCAGATTATGCTGACCACATCCATGCTTCTGAAAAAAGTGACTGCTTTGAAATATTACCAAATAACTGAGCATCCTTACACTGACCCCTAACTTTGTTCCATTTTTGTTCAGTTTAGAAATTTTATTATGAGTGTTTGCCACCAGAGTGCAGTCAGTTTAGTTTCCAATAAAGCACCATTTAGATGTTTTGGGATTAGAGACAGAAAACCCATTTAGTACATAAAAAATATTCTATAAAAGCAATAGCACTGAAAAAACTATACAGAGCAGAGACAGAGAAATAACTAAAGGGGAAAAAAAGCAATTTTCTTTCCAGGGTCCTGTAAAATACTGTTTGTTGTGTAACAATGCTATAATCAGGGTATGGTGGGGAAGAAGGATCATATATAAATTGCACTTTTTGATTGTCCAGTTCTCCAGGGAATGATTTGTACTAGGAAAACCATCTTGACTTTACAAGTACTATTGGAAGGCAATAAATGTTTTGGTTTTTTCTGGCTATCTCCAAGATCTAGCTGTGGAGATAATTACAGTTACCCCAGATAAGGTATGGCAGTAATAGCAGAACTGGACTCAGGTGTAGAATACTTGACACTGGATCATTTTGCAAGAATTAATTACAGATTATCTTTAAAAAGTCTTTGCAAAAATTTTCAGTAAATTTACAGCTTCTCTGGCATATACATTCAGTCACTCTGTGTTAGGACTTTCAGGTACGGGAAATTAATTGAAGCCATTTTGTTGTATTGGTGGGTCACAAAAACTGTTGATCAATAGAAAACAAAAGTTCCATCCCTGCTTCTTATTTCCATATTTCATATTCATAAAATTGCTTTTTAAAAAAAATCACTATGATTTCTTAAGTAATAACATGCACAAACTCTTCCTTTCCACTTTAGCTCGTAGGTATAATTGTGTTTTCTGGAATATTGCACAATGTAGAATCACATTTTAACTTTATAGAGCTTCTACCTACAGGCAATATTTCCAGAAAATAAGGGATAGTTCACCAAAGCAGTATAGTTCCAGTTTGGGGGACTCCTATTCTGAATGAGTATTTCATAAACATACTGCAATGAACAGCACAGGGAACTGAAGAAAGAACAATAGCAATAAGCCCCAAATTTTTATTGGAATAACTGTAACAGAAAATAGGTTTCAGGTAGGATGTAGTGCCAAAGAGAGAGCAGAGTCCCATCAGGTGCTGGTGCTAGGAATGCAAGTGTCGCAGAGCCAGGCACAATGACAGCTCCTTATGACTGTATCTGTCACACCTCAGGAAAACCTGGGACGTTTCCTTGCTCACAGTACTTTCTACACATTAGCTGTCCAAAGTGGTCATTCTCTACTGCATGTAAAAGCAAAACTGAAGGCACTCTGAGGGCATCTGAAAATTTCGTCTGAATCTAGATAGACTTTTTTAAGACTAAGAAGCCTCTCTGCTGCAGGTATAATGCTATGTTATATCTTGAGTTGATTATTTTGACAATATTCTATGCTTAATTTTGGCATTGAGTTCAGTAATAATGTGAATTTTATGTACTCATCAGTACAAGCAAGGATTAATCCAGTATTCCTATATGCAGTTTAAGCTCACTGTGCATCAAAATTCAGATGATTTTTTAAAACCCTGAGAAGGCAACACAAGCAACCCTGATTAGGCATCTCTGTCTTTCTCTGTCAACTGCACTCAAAATGAATGAAAATGTAAGACACCTGAATTCTGACAAGGGAAACAGTAATGGTGTAACATCTGACTTAGCTGACTAGTTGACTGTTTGTTTCCATTTCTTTCTTAGATGCTTGGATCTTTTTTGATCCCTCCTCCCACAACTTTGATAAACACGAAAAGCCTCTCATTTGGGGGGAGTGGGAGGGAAGAAGCGGGGGATGCTGGAGATGAGATGACCAGAATTAGATAACAAGGGCTGAGCACAAGGTCCACATGCCATAGTGATTCATGTGATTGCGTTATAACAGCTCATAATAACCAAGTTCTGTCATTCTTTATAGGCCAAATTTTCTAGTTAGATCTTTTTTTAAAGCATCTCCTCATTCTGTGGTTGTTTTATTGAAATGACCATAATAACACTGAGATATTTCTCCCGAGTTATTAAAGTTAATTTAGAATTCAACAATGTGAACAAGTAAATCAAACTCAGTCTAATTGGTATTACTTTCTACTTATATTGGATAGTGTCTATATGTCCCACTGAGGTACTTGGTTTTGTTCTGCCATGCATGATGTAAACAATCTAAATAAAGCATGTGTGCATTATCCTGACAATGATATTTCACAGTGCCCCAGGACAACCTTTTACAATCCCTTAAGCAAATCTTAATCCAGTTTATGTTCTCCATGGAGAATATTCAAGATGAATTAGACATGTCTCCAGAATACAAAGACCTAGTTACGAACTCCTGTGAGGAAGGTTAGAATCGTGGTCTCAACAGGAAACTGAGACACAGGAGACCTCTGTTTCTAACAGTTCTGTTTCATATTTTCTGTGTGACTCTGCTCAAGCCTGTCTAGAAGTCATTTGGTGTTCTAGCATGTGTTTATTAGCTGCTGGGTTCAGGGACAAGCAAGAGTAGGCTGCTCCGTGAGGGAACACAGGAGACAGCAGGGCATACACACTGGCCTCACTGGCAAAGGCGAGGTCCCACAGCACCCGAAGAAGAAGAGCACAGAAGGTCTGTGATAGTAGCCAGACTCAGATAATATTCCACATCAGTAGACAAGTCCATAACAATGAGGCAGATGTGACATCAGGTCAAGAAGTCAAATCAAAGCGTCAGGGTCAGGATCTGGTCCAGTAGTCCCCAGGAAAGCCCATAGTGATAAGGTAGGTACAAGGTCATTAAATCTTGACATGGAATCCCCAGGTCAAGTTTCAGAAAACCAAAATACATGGCCATGCACAGTCACAGCAGATTCACCTTAAGTGCAGCTCCTGAGGGAAGGGGCTGTGGGCCCCCAGTTCTCACAGTCCTTTTCACTGTCGTTTGATCTAAGCTACAAAGTTGCATATATTCACAGCTGATTTTGAGCAGCTTAAGCTGTAGAGGTGTGTGTGTAATGGGCATGCACTGGTACTGACAGCTTGGGCATCATGTTGAATGCAAAACTCAGAAAGGTAGATATCCACTAGAGAAGTAGTCTGATGCTGACCAGGAAATGCTAAGCTTGTGACAAAATTCTGTCTCCTAAATTATCAGAGTCAATAATTTAGTAAAGCACTAATTTGAGACATCTCACAGTTATCTGGGATGAATTAAGCAAACCTGCCTTCCTTCTGAACCCTTGATTTATGTATTGTGCCAGTTGTCAAATGAATATTCAAATAGGGGGTTGATCTTCTTTTCCTCCTAGATCCTAATGGACATTCTCATCCAAGGTAAGAAAGGTATGGTTTGTAATCCCTTCAAATGGGGACCTTGTGTTCAGACAGGGACCTAATTGCATGCAGATCTTCTTACTTCAAGTGCTCAAAACATTAGCTCAGTATTCTAACAAGCAATGTTGGACCAGTAAGTCTTTCTCTGACTTGGCCAGGTTTTAAAATAGAAAGCAACTGCAGATGCATTTAAAGAGGGGACCAATCTGGTTAGTAAACATACCTAAAGGCTTGAGCTTTTTGAGGATTTATCTGTCTAATTTATCAATCTTAATGGACCTGAAGTGTAAAGAAAGCACTGTCTTCTGCTTCTGGAAAGGAAAATGGAGAAACATACATTCCCGGTAGATTGCTGTGAAAACAGGAGCCAGCTGCAAGCATTTCCTCCGTATCCACTGTTTTGCAGGATATGGCTTTTAATCGATCTTTACTGTTTAGGATTCACTAGCTGCTTTCATACTAGTAATCTCTGCATTTCTATGCCAGAGTAATTTACAGTTCTCTCAGTTTTAATTTTCTCATAGTGTTATCTGAAAGTTCTTCACAATGCCATTCTGTATGATTATGAAAATGCTGTTCAACAATAAAATACTGTAGAGATCTGGTTTTAGTTTGCTACAAAATGCTGTGATTAAAAACATATATTGATTCCCATTACTTATTTTGTTTCCCCTGTGTGTGGCTTTTCTACATCAAATTTTCTGTCTCCGTGTCTCTGAATTTACTTCTTACATCATCTTTCAATATCCTGAATAACTTAGTTCATATCTTTATAGATATCTGAATGATAGATTTAGTTATCATTTCCCTAGAGGTAAAACACTAGCCATCTTTTCTTTGCTTCAATTTACTAATTCTGGGAAGCAATCATTCTGCTCTGCTCTACATCACCCCAAGCATGTTCATAGAATATTTTTATCAATTCCCTGCTACTGATTCTCATATCTGTTTGCCCCCTTACTGATCTCTTGTCCTTTGTCAAGTCCTGCCCATCTTTTTTTAATGTTTTTTATTGGATATCTAACCATGAGTAAGCTTGATAAACACATAAATGATCTTTCAGTCTCAGCTTTTCTTCTGCCTCCCTTCTTTGCTTCATCATCATTCCCACCTTCTGAGCTCACTACCTTAACATTGCCTTCAGTCTCACTCTTTGCTCTTGTTATCAGCTGGAATCATCAGCACAGACACTTTTTTCAGTCACCTTAGTGACTGAAAAATGCTTGGTTTCTGCACCTTACCTGCCCAGTCAATCTAAAATGGTGTTGTAGGTGACCTTGCCCCCTCAGTATTGCCCATAGTTTTCAACTTTATGTCTGTAAATTAGAACTCATGCACTTTATTGCCCATTCATTCTATCTCCTGCATCAGTCTCCATCTTCTGTCTTGCTTTATGGTGAGCCTTTCTTTTTCTTAAGAAGTGTTTTATGACAAGGCAGGAGAGGTTGCCTGAGACCATAGTTTTAGTATCATGAATGCTTGGTAATACCAAGAGGAATGGAAACAAATAAAGCTCGTTCAGACACAGAGTACCTTTGATGTGGCTCTGTCTCTATTTCACTGCTCATACCTTCATCTTCAAAATAATGCCCAGAAGATGGAGTTCTCTTCTTATTAATGAAGTACAGCTTTCTAACATGTGTTTAAAGCACTTTTCTAAATAATCACGTATTTCAGGAAGCATTCCATTTATCACGAGAATACATTTTCCTCTCACTTCTCATAAAAAAACTTACTACATTTTCATTAGTTCAACTGGATTTTCTTCAAACTTGTTATTCAGATTAGCAAACTGATTTTGTTCTTTACATTCCATGTTTGCCATCTTCAAATAGCCGTTTTAAACTTATAGTGTGCATTACTAATTATTAAATAGTAAAAATTATTAAAAATGACAAAAATGCTAAGCTTCCACCCCCCCCACCTCTGCAGGGGAACATGCAGAAATAGTATCTGGAACATACACAAATTCTATTATGCTATAGCTATTTCCATGCACTAGGTTTCTCAGGGAATAAGCTTTAATATTTTCCATAATTATTTTTAAGAAAGATTTATTGTCTATAACAACATTTTTTAATGGTCTAATTATTGTTTGAATTTTTAATTTTTAGATTTTATTTCCATACCTGGAACAAAGTTATCATAATGAACGTGCAATCAGAAATTGCTTGTGAGACTGCATATGCATATGTGATATTTGATGAGTCTATGAAATTTGTATATTCTTGAGTTTTTCCTCAAATACAGAATTTGGTACTGAGCAACAAAAGGACACACAACCAAAAGAAAACACTTGCCTACTGCCTATTATTTTTTCTTTAATTATTTTAAGTAGCAGAAAAAAATCTGAGTTATTATTAAATGCATCCTGATCATTGCCTGAAACCATGCTGCCTTCTAAGTTGTCCTATATGTCATACTGATCATATTATGGTAATGGGTAACTCTCTTCCCCACTGCATTGTCTATAGAAAACAGAAGGGAAATATTCAGAGATCACTGTTAAAGTAGCTTCTTGACTAACCAAAGCATTATTCTTAATCTTCAAACAGTGCGCCTATTTAAGGCAGAGTTTGCTTGACACCGAAGGAAGGATTCATGCAAAGTTCATCCTTGATTAGTGAAAATATCTATCAAGTGTCTACTTCTGCTTTTGCCTACTGTGACTTGCTACCCAAAGCTTGAATAGTGAGATGGTATCTGCTTTGGGCTGATGAACTTCAGGAATGCAAGTGCACAGCAGGCTTCTAAGGACATCCCATATCTGCCCATGAAGCAGTAGGTTCTAATATAAGAATTTATCACTTCTGTGTGGATAGTCATAAGAAGTAGTAGATCTGTTAAGTTATATTTTCTTAGGAGCATTTTGCTGAACATAGTTTGATGTTGATTCACTGTGAGGACATTTCATGACTATTGTTTACAGAGGGAAAATTACCTTGTTGTTTTTCTCATGTTCATGTAAGAGGATGCCAATTCACCATAGTGCTTCTGTTATACATAATCTTGTAGGTGGTAAGAAGTGAGTTTATCTTCGGACTGAGAGAAGGATTTTAATCAAGCCTGCTCACATGCAGATTTCTGTAGCAAATGTGGAGATCCACAAATCAGTCTCCTTTAAATGGGGGTTTCACCATTTCTGTTCGTTGCAAATTGTCTTTAAAATGATAAGTAAGATAAAAAAGATAAGTAAGATTTAAAAAGATAAGTAAGTAGATAGAGAAAATCTGTTCTAAATATCTCTCTTCAATATGTCCATCTGGCTCTTTGTTGATGATCCAGGCAAGACTTTGTTCCCCATGTATTCAGCATGGGCTGACTTAAATAAGTTTCTTTATTCTATAAAAAACAAAGCTTTTACATTTAGGGTCAAAATAATAATTCTAGAATGTATAAATATTGCTCTAATTGAGTCTTCTTAACAGAGATGTTTTGCAGAAATGCTCAGTATTCTGAATTTCAACACAAAAACCTTTCATATTCTTTTTAAAGTCATCTGTGGCAATATCAATACTATTTTCGCCAGAAATGGATTTAGCAGGAGCTGTCCCAGAAGGGCAGTAAAACATTGTCTGTTTCAAAAATCAAAATGTGTTAAGTGATGAACTCAGGTTTACTAAATACTGAATAATATATACCTAGTATACTATCAATGAGCAAGTCAGAATAGGATAGGAAAATAGCAAATGATACTGCTAATATACACAGTCATTCTCTGTTTTCTGTAACTGAAATGCAATCAAATTCTCTATCCTAAGTTATTGCAGATTAGAGATCAACACGGTTACTGTGCTGTAAAGCACAACACACCCAGAATATTATCACTTATAAGAAAGCAGAAACAGAACTGGTATTGCAACTAAGGGGAGACATCTGTAACAACCTGTAGATCAGGTCTACAGCTTCCCCCATGAGGGGAAGGGGAGAGGCAGGCACTGAACTCTTCTCTGTGGTGACAGGACCCAAGGAAATGATCTGAAGCTGTGTTGGTGGGGTTTAGGTTGGATATTAGGAAAAGGTTCTTCACTCAGAGTGTGGTTGGGCACTGGAAAAGGCATCACAGTACTGAGGGAAGTGTTCACAGCACCAAGCTTGCCAGAGTTCAACAAGCATTTGGACAATGCTCTCAGGCACTGTTGCCTTTCCCTGGACTTAGAATTAAAAGCCAAACACGGTTAGAGGGAAAAAAAGGGTTTTACCTCTGTATTTTATTCAAGGATCCTTTCGTGCATCACATCCAGGTAGAAAGCACACCCGAATGCACACCGAAAATGCACACCTGAAAGTGCCCACCAGGATGCCCACCCCAAGAATGCACCAGGGTGCACCCCCCGAACAATGCACACACACACACACACACACACACACACAGATGCATAAAAATGCACACACGCCGATGATTCATGTATACAGTTACAGACCTTGCAAATTAGCATATCTATCAAAGGTTCCCCAGTGAGAGGCTCAAGAGAAGCCCCCGTCTTGAGGAACCTTCTCCCTGGAGGAGCCTATCTTGGTTGACAGAATGTGTTCTGGAGAGGACCTTGGTGTCTGGGGCTTTCTGACCCAACTGCGAGGCTTCCAAGATGTTTGGTCTCTTGGCTTAACGGAACTTTGGGTCTAAGCTGGTTATCAGACTTTGGGAATTACATGTGGGCTAAAAGCACTAAGGATACATGCAAAGCTGTATGAAAGGGTATATAAAAGGGTATATAAAAGGGGTATATGAAAAAGCAAAAAATCATCATGGCATCAGCACATGGTGTGACTCTTGGGCTAGGTGTCCTGCGCATGTCGTAATTTTAAAACCTGAATGTATATTGTGAGAGCTGAAGTTGCATTTAGTTCATGTGCAAACATCCAGTTGTTTATCTGTCGTGTCTTTCAATGAATCTGATTTTCTGTTCAAATTTATTAATTTTATTCAATTTTATTCAATTGATTAATATTATTCAAGGGGCTAGTTCTGAAATTTTACCAGTTTTTGTTGAATATAGGAGGCTAATGGGTGACTACTAAAGAGAAGGGGCAAGTTTTTCATGACACTTACATGGTTGCTTTATCTTTTGGTTGTTTAGCAGCCCAGATCAATCAGAGAGCTACTAGAAGTTGCACTAGGCAGCTTATAACTCACTCAGGGTTATAGGGATCAAGGCAATACATTTCAGCTTTTCTTTTCTAGGCCATGATCTACAAGAGCTACTCATACAGGAACTACACTATATTTTTCACTCCAAGTTTTCTTGACACATTAAATAGCTGCTTTTGTGCTGTTCTAAATAATCTGCTTAAATATCATTCACTTATTATTGTGTGTAACCAGGTCATTTGTATAGTGATGGAAAATTTTCTATTCCTATCAGTTTGGCATTAATCAGTTACAACAATATTTTGTATTACTTGGTTGTGGTATGATCAGTTAGCAGTTGCCAATTCTGAAATTTTCAGTAGAGCAGTATCAAACAGGTTGTCTGCAATTGCAACATGAAAATGAAATACAGGGAAAAGGAGATGTATTTGTAAAGAATATTAAGAATTAATTCGTTACAGTTCAAAGCCATCACTAAACTGAGTAGGCTAGATTACTTACCTGGATTCTTCTGAATCAATAATTATTATGGAAATATAAAATATATATGTATTCGTATGTGTAATTGAACTACTGTCTTGTAGTTTATACCAAAGTGCATCAAAAAATACTCGAAGAAACTTCCTGTCTCAGGCTTCCACCACCCAGAGCTCAACCTGCAGCTTGCACTGCAGATGTGCACAGTGAGCACACAGAATGACACAATTATAGAATATGCTGAGTTGGAATAGACCCATCACTGAGTCCAACTCCTGGCCCTGTGCAGGACAACCCCAAGAATCACACCATGTGCCTGGAGCTTCTTGAACTTCTTGAACTCTGTCAGGCTGGTGCTGTGACCACTTCTCTGGGGAGCCTGTTCCAGTGCCCAACCACTCTGGGTAAAGAACCTTTTTCTGATATCCAACCTAAACCTCCCCTGACACAACTTCAGGCCATTCCCTCGAATCCTGTCACTGGTCACCAGAGTAAAGAGATTGGTACCTACCCTTCCACTTCCCCTCTTGAGGCTGTTGAACACCACAATGAGATCTTCCATCAGTCTCCTCCAGGCTGAACAGACCAAGTGACCTCAGCCACTCCTCATAAGGCTTCCCCTCCTGACCCTTTACCATCCTTCTCACCCTCCTTTGGACACTCTCTAGTAGATTAATGTCTTTCCTATATTGTGGTGCCCAAAACAGCAGACAGAACTTGTAGGAATTGCTGTGATACAAATAAATAAAAAAGGAATTTTCCGTATTGGAAGAGTTTAATTTAACATGACACATGAAGATCTTCCTCAGCTTCTGCTTAGGTCATTTTCATTTTAGTTTTCTTTTTTTTCTGTTTTTTCATCTTTTTTTCCTACTTTACATTTTTATTCTTATTAATATTCTCTTTGACTATTTTTCCAGTAGTATACAATTTGTGTGTTTGTGTAAACAAACAAAAATACTCATACGACAGTACCTAAAAGTGTCCTTGTTTGCCAAGTATTCCATCTCACAAATTCAGGACATGATGATTTGGTATCTGGTAATTTAAAATAATAATTTTTAAAAAACCCTGTGAGAAACTTTTGTTTTTTTTCAAATGAGAAGACATAGTCCTTGTGTGACAATTGCAGAACTGAATCATTTGGGTTCCAGAATTTGAAGCATTGTTTTCTAATACAAACCTAACACAAAAAGAGTACAATAAAGTACAAAGTGAATAACATCTTATTATCTATGTATAAGAAACTCGCATTTGAGTTTCTGACATACGAATGACCCAGCACATGAATTATATACATTGCCCTCTAAAAGTCTTGTTGACTGTCAGTTCACAATTAGTAATTATTTTATGCTGCAGATTAAAACTGAGCTAGAGACCTCATTGCACAGTGGAATGACAGCTGATCATGAGCCAAAATTTCATTGAAATGAGTCGTAGACTAATATTTAATAAGAATATTAGCTCTCCTAAAACGTAAAATACAGTTTACGGTGGTACTGAAGAGGTGGGAACTATTTGGTGTATCCACCTGGTCATGTTGGTAGACCTGAACTAGTCACCTCCAGTCAAATTCCATTAAATTATCTTACACCTTGGAGCATCAGAGCCACGTTAGGCACGTCGTCATTCGGCAAAGTGTCTAAACACGGACCTTATAATCTGTGTGGATCTGTAAGAAACAGAGTTTGAAGGATATGGAATATGCACTGCTGACTCATATTCAACTTTCCATCACCCAGGATGCCAAGGTACCTTTCCATGGCACTACTTTCCAGCATCTCATTCCCCAGTCAGTATCTAAATCCAGGGTTGCCCCATCCCACGTGCAGAATCCGGCACTTTGCCATGTCAAACTTCAGATGATTGGTGATTGCTCAGCCTTCTAATTTATTAGGGTCTCTCTGCAGGGCCTCCCTGCCTTCGAGGGAGTCAACAGCTTCTCCCAGTTTCGTACCATCTGTGAACTTGCTTAGTATCCCTTCCAGCCTGCCTCCAAGTCATTTATGAAGATGTTGATGAGAACAGGGCTGAGGATGGAGCCCTGTGGAACCGTCTAGTGACAGGTCACCAGTCTGATGTCACCTGATTCACCCTAACCCTCTGTGCCCGACCTGTGAGCCAGTTGCTCACCCATCACATGATGTCTTTATCCAGCTGAATGCTGGACATTCTGTCCAGAAGGATTCTGTGAAAGACGGTATCAAAAGCTTGACTGAAATCCAAAAAGATCACATCCACTGGCTTCCCTTGATCAGCTAGGTGGGTTACCTTGTCATAAAAAGAAATCAGGCTTGATAAAGCAAGACTTTTGTTTGATTGTAAGTAAAAAAAACCTTAACCATGAATGGAAATACATAGGATCATAGAATCATTTAGGTTGGAAAAGAGCTTCAAGATCATTGAGTCCAATTGTAAACCTGTGGGAAACAGAGGAGTAGAAACTTCCACAGGCACTAATGTGTTTACTTTACTAACTAATTAAACTAATGAGTTTAATTTACAGCCCTGGAAAGAGCTTGGGTTGATGTAATGATGAGGGTATACAGACCTTAAGCAGAAGAATTATAAGCCTATATTTCTATAGTTATAAGTAAGAATATGTATTGAGTTATATGGTAGAGGGTTTTTAAGTATAGTAATGTGATTTTATAGTTTAAGTTAAGAATTTAGATGTTATAATAGAAGTATATGTGTATATATGATCTAGCCAGTTACTGGTTGAGAAAAAGACAGAATGCAGTAAAAAATACCAAAGGTGATAGGTTATAAAGTCAAAAAAAAGCTTCATGTTAATTGCTCATTGGACCAAAAAGTTATAAATTGCCATGTAACTTTGAAACTCATGACTATCTTCAGTTATGGCAACTTGTTACTAAATCCACGACCTCTGAGACTGTTGCCTTCTTTGATTTTTCAAGTAATAAATCATGAATAACCATGATGGTCCCATCTCTTTAATAAGGCTCTGACATAAACCCAACACTGCCCAATAAACACATATATTTATATTTATTCCATATAAGCCATAAGTCAAATGTTCAAGTTTTATGCTTTGGTTTTGTTATTCATCACTTAAACAATAACAAGTATTTTGGAATTTTTGGTTCTAGGTATTGTTTAGATACTATGATAAATGGTCTTATTTAAAATACAGAGAGAGACAGAGTACAGAAAGTACTATCCTAGACCCTCACCATTTATCCAGTCCTAAAGTGGTTTTCTGTTTTGCAGAGTGAATTCCATTGAATAACATTGATTTCCTATTTCAATAAAAGGAACTGTCGTCCAAAAGGTGGATGAAATATTAAGGCTCTACTATCTAATTAGATAGATAGATAGGTAGATGCACAGATAAATACTGTACAAATAAAAAAAAAGCCCAGTATTGTCTTATGCAGGCTGTATTTAATTTTGAAAACTAAATAACTGTTAGTTTAATTTTATTTATTGGAAAATAAAATTTATTTTTAGATTTTAAGAACTACTGGAAAAAATCCATTTTTACAATGTTAATATATTCCGTATAACGATTGATTGCATGTGAAAGCACGCAATCCATTTTATGCCCCAGTAATTCTGAAACACCTGAACTCTATTCCCTCCACACACCACCTGAAAATTCACAAGACTAAGCATCCCCTTAGTGCTGGGAATGGATTTGCCAATTGCAGCCTGGAGGGGATTGTAACTAGCATTATAAAGCCTTGATGATAGTTTTATAATGGAAAGTCTGAAACAACCTCAAGTACCACCTCATTAATGTGATTCTGTAATACATAACCAGTCTAATTTGAAAATAAGAGTCAGTTATTAAGGAATACATTTGTGGAGTTAATACTGTTAACTTCTTAATTTTACTCTTCTCTTGTATTTGAATTACAGTTTTCTTTCAAATAAAATCTTCTGATGAGACACCTAATGGTTTTCTACTTTAATTTTTCTGTTCTGCTTGTTTTTACAGCTGTCCCCCATTGTATTTTTGTTTAACCCCCTTGCAGAGTCCTTGCAGTGAAATCGTTATGCAGATCAAAGTATAGTCCTGATATCCAAACTCTTCAAACTACATTACCCTCTTCATAAATTGATTAGGAAGGACATTGCACAGGAAATGGCTATCAACATGGCTTACATTAAGAATGGATCTAGTGCTCCAAATGTGTTTTTTGTCGTCTCTCTGAGTGTACGTAAACGCTTGCAGCCCTGACAATTCCTTTAAAGTAGTTTGAGTCTTACTACACACTGACAGTGTTGCCATGGAGTTGCACTTGGATTTCACAGCAAAGCTGAAACTGATTTCCAGATGACAGTTGAGTTAGAAAATAGGGAGAAAACCAGAATGAATAAACAAAATTCCAAACTGACTATTTTTAGATTTGATACCTATTTCTTCTGTCTTGCTATATCTATTATAACACTGATGTTGTTTGGGTGTTGGGTTTTTTTGGATGGAAAAAAAAATAATTAAGAATTCAGAATGGAGATTATTCTTTCAAGGAAAAGAAATTAAGTGCTACACTGCATTACTTTACTTTGTGTAAAAATGAGGTCTTTTAATATGTGAATCTCCTTAATGGATCTATCTTGAAATTGTGCCTGTATAGAGGATAAAAGCTCTGTTATTGCTTCATTAGCGTCTATCTAGAAGTTATGTTTCCCAAATCAATTTTCAGCATCCTTTTCCTTTTATTGTCACATTTGATTATTTTAGGATTTGTTCTGAAGATACAACAATGTCCTTATGTGTGATTTCAGGGTATAAGGTGGTACATTCAATAATCCCTGTTAAGAAATTTAATCAGAATCTGGCTGACAAATGTTACGATCGATACCACACAATTAATCCATAGTAGACTGCATAATAAACAGAAGTTTATGCTTTCTGAGCCAGTTAATGTCCAATGAATTCCTGCTTTACTTGAAATGTGTCATTAAAAGTTTTGTTATTGTTGTACTGTTGTCACTCTATGATGCTTTAACATATGAAACACAATTTTATTTGATTTTATGATTTCTCTTACTAGTGGCTAGCATTCAGAAGCTTCCTGCTGCATCCGTTTTAACTGACATCAATTTCCCCATGAAAGGAAGAAAAGGAATGGTTGATTGGGCACGGAACTCAGAAGACAGGGTTGTCATCCCAAAAAATATCTTCACTCCTATGTCAACAGGTAAAAAAACATATCAGTATGTTAATTTTCTATTAGCTTTAGCAGGGAAATTCTGCATCTGTCTCATGGGATCACTGTATAATATAGGAGTTGTTCCCTTATTCTTCTTCAAAAGGAATACAGTATCCATAGTTGATCCTAGAGGGAAATGAATGGGCTTAATTTCATCCCCTTGAACAAAAAGTGCTGCACAAATCCTAGACATTATTTTCTACACCAAAGAGACAATGCTTTACTTAGTTACTGTGCACAGGATTTAATCTGTGTGATTTGAGGTGAGCTGAAGTGCAGCTCTGCTGAACCCCCTGAAGCTGCTGTACTCCAGCAGACAGAGTCATTCCAACATAACTCTTACCCAAGGAAGCTCAGCAGGCAACTTAGCCTAACTTCAGGTACAATTTACAAATATCATTGCAGTGTGGGTCTCTGACATTAGAGAATTTACTCACTAGACCTTAAACTCTACAGACATTCTTTGACAATGCTTAATTATAAATGTAAATGAACTAGCATGGATGTTAGTATACAATCATGGATTTTTTTGAAATTTGATTTTCAGTGGTTTAAATCTTTTGATATGCTCCTGACAGTGCTACATTTTTATGACAGACTTCCAGGATATAATTTAAAATTATGATGGTTTGTTTAAAATAAAACGTGTATTACAAAGATAAATGGTATTCAGAGTTTTTTATGCTGATGAAAGCTTGGGCAAGAGAGTTTTTAAATCTTTTTCCTTACTCTTTTCAGAACTAGATGAATCAACTGTATTTGTACTTGGAGCAGTGCTATACAAAAATTTAGAACTCATTTTGCCCACTTTGAGGTAAGAATTTTCATAAATACAATATGAATTGAACTATTTCAAGATCATAACTATATTATGTGTCAGGATAAAAGCAGACAGTCGAGACTGTTTACATGTTAGTACTGCTGGATATTTTTTCATTATATTTATAATGCATGTGCATATATTCATCTTTCCTTCATGCTTAGTTACTTGTATGATAGAAATCGCCTTTTCATCAAATTGCCTTAATTTATATTTTATGTAATCTATATTAAACTTAATTACAGAAATGTTTGATCAGGAGTATATGCAGTGACGTACATTAATGCTCAGGCCACTTGTGCTTCAATCTGCTGTTTGTCCAGTTAGTACAAATAGTCTTGTAATGACATCATAACTTGATATACTAAAGTTGTCTGCTCTACTTCTACAGAAGTCTCTAGAAGTAGTTTTCCAAATATTTTTTCAGTGCAAATTGTATTCAGAAGGGACAGCAGAGCTATAGAGAGGGTCCGTTTCAGAAACAAGACATGCATGGAGTATATCAACAGCTGGAGTATATCAGTATTGAGGGCCATATACATGCAAAAAGATATAGGAAGGCCTCTTGTTTCACTTTTTCCTTTCTGTACTTGCCAAAACACAATTTGGAAATAAATATTTCACCTCCTCTTTTCTAATTACCAGTTATGATGATTTCATGGTCCATTAATACTATCTTATTTTATATGATCCTGTGCACCACTAATGCCCTTTTACAGTAAAAAAACCACATGCAGATGGTGTCACAATAGGTGCTAATGAATTCACAATAATTAGAAAAGATAATAATAAGGAAGCCACCAGATCACCTTTCCCCACTCTATTCAGCCAAAACGTCAGGATTTGAAACAAAGAATAGAACAGCAAGAGGTTTTTTGCCAAAATCTATCTGGAAACAAAAAAAACCCACTAATTCTTAAGAAAACTAAAAAACTACTTCCTAGCAAAGTTTCAATGTGCTGTGCAAGGACTAGCTGCAAGTTAGGGACAGAAATCTCTCTGAGGCAGAGCACAGTTTGAATAGTGATGTCCTGTCAGGACACCTGGAAGCCTGAAAGTGCTGGCAATGGCCATCTGTGCTTAAGGCATGATATAAATGACAGCTCATCCACTTCTGAAGTGTCATTAAGCACTTCCCATTTGTTGTACCAGTTTCTGAAATTAGCCAGGAAGGAAGAGATGTTTGTAAAAGATTTTTTTTTACCCCATACTCAAAAGAACCAGTGACAACTGGCTTATTGGAGTTAGTTCTTTTTGGTAGACCTTAAAAAAAAATCTGCCAGTCCAAGGAAAGCATCAATATGGCCATGTACTTTTCAGACCTTTATGTTGTAAACTACAGTCTATGATCATGCCTTTTCAGCTTTCACAGGTCAATAGTTTTAATTTACAGAAAAAAGGTGTAAATGTTAAATTCTGTATATTTGCTTATATGAAAAGTCTTTTAGAGCTCTTATTTCATCCATTAGAAGAGTGAGGTTTATACGCCTTAGTAGATTTTCCCTAGCAAAAATACCATACCAAGTGGCGGGAATAAGGGCAGAACAGGGACATAAAAGTATAGCAATGTGAACACTATGGATTATGAGTGCTTTTTCATTCCCAAATTTTTTGCTTTGGTCTGTTCTTCCTTCAGCTGGTTACTGATTTACACTGCAAATTTAACCACTGCTCTGTACAGTTCAGTTCACAGATAGGTTTTGTGACTTACTTAACCAAAATGGTCTAATAATCTGTGTATATCTATTCATAAATGAAGTCTTTAGAAATTCAAATACAAAGATATCCTACTTTGCCTCTGAATTTGTTCAGTATTATTTGCATCTAATTCTCAGGTGCCTGTGAAAAGGAACTTTCTCTCATTTATGTGAATGAGGAATAAAAGTAATTATTAATCTGTGATCTAAAAATATAACACATATTCCCAGGTACTTCTAGTCTCTTCTTTGTTTGGAATATAGCACTTTGCATTTCCTTAATGAAATGCTTTTCTTATGATGAAGCTATACTGAAACTTTTAAGCTTACATCTCTTACCTCATCAAGAAGTGTATCATGCTGGATTTCTTTGCCCGTGGCAGTAATATTCAAAATATGATCTCACAGCCTTAAAATAGTACCTCAAAAAAGTCACAATTTCAAATTGTTTTCATAGAATTATAGTGTCATTGAAAGGTTTGGGTTGGAAGGGACTTCCAAAGATCAGCTAATTCTAACTTCCCTCCATGGGCAGGGACACTTTCCACTAGACCAGGCTGCTCAGAGCCCCATCCAGCCTGACCCTGAACACTTGCAATGACAGGACATCCACAGCTTCTCTGAGCAACCTGTTCCAGTGTCTCAACACCCTCATTAAAATTTTTCTTCCTTATGTCTGATCTAAATCTATCATGTTTCAATTTTAAAACCTTTGTGCCTTTCCCTATCACTACAGATATTGGTAAAAAGTCTCGGTCTTTGTCTTAGGCCCCCTTTAAGAATTGAAAGCCTGCAATAAGGTCTTCATGGAGCTTTCTCTTCTCTGGGATGAACAATCTCTACCCTCTGAACCTTTCTTCATAGGAGAGATATTCCAGCCCTCTGATCATTTTACTGGCCCTCCCCTGGACCTGTTTCATGCCTTTCTTGTGCTGGGAATTCCACAGATGGACACAGCACTCTAAGTGGTGTCTCACAAGAGCAGAGCAGAGGGGCAGAATCACCTCCTTCGCCCTGCTGGCCATGCATCTTTTGATGCAACCCAGCATCAGGATACAATTGACTTTCTCGGCTGCAAGCCCACATTGCCAGCACATGTTCAATATTTCATCTACCAGTGTTCTCCAGTATTTCTTGACAGGCTGCTCTCAATCCCTCTATCCTCTAGACTGTATTTGATACCAGGGATTGCTTCAACCCAGATGCAGGACCTTTCAGTCAGCTTTGTTGAACTTCCTGAGTTTTGCATGGACCCAGATCTCAAGACTGTGAAGGTCCCTCTGGATAGCATCACTTCCCTCCAGCATGTCAACCACACTGTGGTGTCATCTGAGAACTTGCTGAAGGTGTCCTCAATCCTTTTGTTGATGTCAGTGATGAGGATATTCAATACTATTGAATGCATTTTGACACATTCAGGTATTTTAATGTTCATTCAGATAGAATTTCAGAAAAACCTTTGATACTGTCTCCCATGGCATTCTCCTGGAGAAGCTGACAGCCCACGGCTTGGACAGATACTCTTTTCATTAGGTAATAAACTAGCTTGGATGACCAGGCCCAGACTGGTCGTTAATGGTACTACAGCAGGTTGGCAAGCAGTCTCTAGTGGGGTGCCCAAGGCTCACTACTGGGGCTACTCCTGTTTAATGTCTTCACTGATGATCTGGATGAGGGGATCAAGTGAACCCTCAGTAAGTTCACAGATAATACTAAGCTGAATGGGAATGTTGATTTGCTGGAGGGCAGGAAGGCTCTGCAGAGGGATCTGGACAGGCTGGATCAGTGGGCTTGTGAGGTTCAACAAGGCCAAGAACCTCGTGAAGTTCAACAAGGCCAAGAGCTGGGTCCTGCACTTGGGTCACAACAACCCCATGCAGCATTACAGGCTGGGAGAAGAGTGGCTGGAAACTTGCCTAGTGGAAAAGGACCTGGGAGTGTTGGTCAATAGCAGGCCATCAGTGTGCCCAGGTGGCCAAGAAGGCCAATGGCATCTTGGCCTGTATCAGCAATAGTGTGGCCAGCAGGACCAGGGCTGGCCAGTGGTTGTCTACTTGTACTCTGACTTGCTCCCTGATGAGACCACATCTCAAATCCTGTGTTCAGTTCTGGGCCCCTCACTGCAAAAAGGACATTGAGGTGCTGGAGAATGTCCAGAGAAAGGCAATGGAGATGGTGAAGGGTCTGAAGCACAAGTCTTGTAAAGAGAGGCTGAGGAAGCTGGGGTTATTTAGCCTGGAGAAAAGGAGGCTCAGGGGTGACCTTTCCACTCTCTAAAACTCCTTGAAAGGAGTTTGTAGCCAAGTGGTGGTTGGGCTCTTCTCCTAGGCAACTAGCAACAAGACAAGAGGAAAAGGCCTCAAGCTCTGCTATGGGAGGTTCAGGTTGGATATCAGGAAGAATTTCTTCACGGAAAGGGTGGTTAAGCACTGGAAAGGGCTTCCCAGGGAGGTATTGGAGTCCCTATCCCTGGAATTGTTCAAGAAATGACTGGACGTGGCATTAGTGCTATGGTCTAATTGACAAGGTGGTGACCAGTCAAAGGTTGGATTTGATGATCTTAGGTGTCTTTTCCAACCTAGGTGATTCTGTGATTCTATAACTTGAAATTGGAAAAAAAGCTGCTACTGTGGTTAGTGCTGAATTTGTTGAGTTATTATACTCTGTGGAAATTAGAACTGACATGCAGGTTTTAAAGGGATCTTTATTATGGTTGTTTTATCATTTTACATTGTTCAGGTACATGAATGAAGGTTTCTATACATCCCACTGCATTTGGAAAAGGTTCATTCTTGTTTGCTTGCATTTTGCAATGAAAAAATATCATCTTACATGTGTTAATATTAATTACTCTTTGTACTAATCTTGCTTAACTGTAATAAATATTATCATAATAAACATACTAGTGCTGAACATAATGAAACGCTTCACTGCATTACTGTTATCTATGGAGCAAACACGCTAAGGTGTGAAGGAATGTAACACCATTTTTTTTATATGATGCCTAGAAGTGCACAACACAGAAATTAAAAAAACATACTGGATAAGCATTTTATGTGATGCTTTTCTAAGTAAAACGACAGTTAAATGTATAACAAGGGTGGGAATAAAGATGAAAATTAAACCAAGGTAAAATAAGTAAAACGATCCTCATGGTTGAGTTCGAAAGCCACATCATTTACACCTTGACAACCTAATAATAAAAGTGATTTCTACCAGATGCAGTTAGATATCTAGAAAGCTTTACCAGTTCCCATGTGATTTCAGTTCCTGCCTTTACAGGAGTTAGGGTGGGAATAAAGAAAATATTTGGTTGTAGTTTCCAGAAGAATAAAGGTGACATGCATTCCAATACGTTCCTTATTTTTATCACTAGAAGGTATGCAAACTTCTGCATCATCACAAGGAACTGCTTTAAAAAAAATAAACAAAAAATATTTTAAAATCTCAGTATATCTTTAGGGAAAGTCTTCCAAAGTACCTAACCACAGAATTCCCATCTGGTACATCACAGGTGTTCTGTGAGTAAAATGAGGATTTCATTATCTAGGACAGCCTATACAATATATTTCACAAAATCCAAAATTAGCTGCTTTTTACCATATGTGTTTGATTTTTCTTGGTTTTACTAGCATAGAGTCTATTAAAAGTAAGTAAACAAAGTGTGAGATGGGAACTTGCAACTGCATTAATATAGAAGTTTCTGGACTTGTGTTTAATCCTACTGGTACATTTACATTCAGAGAATTTTGCCATGAGTGTTTAAACAAAAGTTTAGGGAAACAAAAAAGAAAAGATTCTTCCTCATAAAAATAGATGATTTTTTTTCCATGCACAAGTAAATAAACTTCATCTGATTCCATTTCCTAATATATTTTGCTGCATTGCACTGTTCTTGCAATGTCTTATGGATTTTTTAATAGCAGATATTGAAATACCAAATATTTTCAGAACTTTAGACTGAATATTATTTCCATAGTTCTTGCACCCCTGAGCACACTTATGTTATTGTTAAGTTCACAGAAAATTGATTCTCAGTACAATACTCCTCTAAAAGATATTATATATAATTTCTCTCTTGAGCACTCTGAAGGAATACATTGCATATAACCATAATGTAAGATAGTTTTCAACTTTTCCTTTAAGAAATAAGAACAAATAAAGAATCAATGATTTTGCTGTATCAAGTTTTTTTTCCCATCGCTTAAACAGCCACCATAAACTTCCTGCTAAAATTTTCTTCACTGAATATTCTCTTTCCCCATTTGAAACATCATTCCTAACCCCGACCTTCAGGTGCTGTACAACCAAAAAGGCCCTTAAATTTCCTCAGGTCAGCTTTGTTAGGCCAAGGACGTACCTCAGACAGGCTTTTATTGTATCACATTACGGCTTTAGCATCTGTAATTCTTCTGCAGTGTATATAACTTTTACACGTTTATCTATAACTGCGATCATGCTGTCTTGTGATAGCAACATGCCTTATTCATAAGTTCATTTTTCTTGAGTAACATGGATCCATTCTAAAAAGGAAAGAAAACATGAATTTCATACCACATAGGATCAATATGATTTCCCTTATATAAAAGAATACCCTCAAAATTTATACCCTGGTAGGAAAACAGCTTAATAAAATAACTCTATTTTATTAATATCATTATTAACTCAGATCAGAAAAAAGCTCTAGGACAGAAGCTCTGAAAGCATTTCTTGAGCTTTTACTCCATCAAACATGCTATCTTGAATCTTCAAGGATTTATTTAGCCATAGTTTCCAAGAAATTTAATAGATTGTTTTTGAATAATTTATTTCAAAACTTAACCCTGATAAGCATCTTTCCGGACAGTCAGCAGAGCACCATCGTGTACAACTTCATTTCTCATTAAAGTTGAATTTTAGATTATTTTTGATGAAGGAGAAGGAGCTAATGGTGAAATCACTCTCCACCACAAAAAAGCTGTAAGGTAATGCATTTGCCCAGGAAATGTGAGATAGATCATTCCCATTCTATGTCATTCACAACATGAGAGGGACTGAAACTGTCCAAGGACATTTTGTAAAAACTGATTACTTAAATTCCTGCATAAGTGTTCTCAGAACTAGGCTATTGTTTTAAAAAAATATCTTCAACAGAGATAGCAATGGAACTGCTCCAGCGGTTTGGAGATTTTTTCAAATTTTTGAAATTGTTTTCACTACAAAGCTTTGAGCTTTAATTTAGAGGCATCTTAATATGCTATGTGAGTTTAGAATATGCTTTAGAATATACTTGCCAGATTGTCTTCTTCTAGGGACTGTCCAAGCAGTTACATATGAAATATGCAAGTAGGCATTCAGCCCAGACAGGACAGCGATGAGGAATACAGTTTTCATTTCACAGTGATATAGGCAGTTATATTTATTTTCTTGTGAAACAGTCTGCTAGGGGTTCTTGAGAATATTAGTGGATTGGTAGAACTGTAAGTGGATGGATGTACTAAAGTTAAAAACTAGGCACTTAGATGTTCTTTCAGATCTCACCCTAGAACTCTCAGAACTGCACCAAAATGAGATACACCAAGGAAAACTTTCTCGATCACAAAGACTGACTGTAAAAGAGTACCGAAGTAGCAGTATTTACAATAGTTTGCATGAATTTCCAAATTTGAAATAATCTCTTAATAGATGGTAAGCACCATTTTCACTTGTCATGATGTGTTAGAGAAATCAGGTTTTTATTTATTTGGAGTTTTATTTGGTTTGGGGGGTTTTGGGTTTTTTGTAATAATTATAGATATTCAGCTACCGTAATTCTACAGAACGCACTGAAAATTTGCTAAACATTAAATGTTGGCCTGATACATATATTTTTTTCAATAATGTGTGAGACTTTAAAGTGTAACCAAAGGGAAGAAATAGGAATTAAGTAAAACAGAAAGCCAGTTCCATTATATTTTCATTATATTATTTGGCTGAGCAAAATTGGACTAGAACTCATACCTTGCCTCAGAAGAACAATTTCATTCCTTGTGCTGAATGAAATGCCTGCTGAGCTAAGTTTCTATTACTGTAGCCATGGCAATTCCTGTTTCAATGATCCAACAAAATGGAATTCTCTCCTAAATACAAACTCCCTAGAGAAAATAAGCAATTAAACAACAGCAGCAAAAGAATATTTATACTGTCTATTATAATTACATCCAAACTGCCTAGTTTCATCTTTGATAACATCCACCCGTGAATATGTCTTTCTGTGAGGTGTGGAAAGCAGCATGACATACAAAGTAAAACCATAATGATCACCAGAAACAGTCAGGCTGATAACTGATGGTCATTCCAAACCTTACAGGGTCATAAGAAGCAAAGGATCTCAGACATGAACATCATGTCAATATGTCTTTATGCCTGTATTAGCAGAACCTTGGCATTGCTAACTCTGTCCTAGAAAGGTTGCTATTGTACATAGTGATCCACATTTTACATAAAAAGAGAAATTGATGATGAATTAGAAAAATTGACAGGAAGTTATTATTTTGCATAACCTGGTGTAATAATGTTAAGACCAAATCTAATCTTACGTATGAGAAAAAACTCACTGGT